>VZTV01099081.1:59366-96820 GCA_013400875.1 Anhinga rufa
CCGCCACCCGCCACCCCACGCTGCACCCGCCGAGCACCCCACAAGCGTGGCCGGAGGCGGCTGCTATTTAATATTAAGTTTATCAGAAACGATCCTGGCTCCGAAGTAAAGGCGGGCCCCGGCCCTGGGGTGCCCGGCACCCGCGGCGCACTCCGGCACCGAGCCGCTCGCCGCCGCGGGGGGAAAGCCGGTGCAAGAGGGGGGAAGGGGGGACGGGCCGCTCCTCCTCGACGTGGGTTTGCAGCAAACAAAAATCGTTCAGGGCTTTGTGCCGAGTTCGACAAAGAGTTTGGGCTGGGGGAAAGGAAAAACGGGGTTGGGGGGGGGTTTGGGGGAAATCCAGATAAAGCATTTTGACATTTTCGGAAGGGAATTGGTTTTTGAAAGAATATTCTGACGTTGCTTCAGTGAGACTCATCTAAACAAAGAGAACAGCACTGTGAACTAAGGATATGCGCGCCAGAATGCTTGTACCGGTGCGGGAAGGGTTGCAGCAAGGAGGACAAGCGTTTTCAGCTGATCCGCAGTGATTTCGGGGCGGGGGGATGGATTTTTAGGAAGCCACCAGCCTCGGGGAGCGGCAGCACGGTGAGCCCTGCTCCATCCAAACCCTCGGCCCTGCGCCCGCAGCTCCCCGAGCACCCCCAGTGTGTCACCCCATGGTGTCACCCACCTCCAGCCCCTCCCCAAATACCCGCCGTTGTTATTCAGACCCAGTAACCTGGGGCCGAAGCCCAGCCCTGCTCCCGAGCCCACCCGCGCACCCCGGGCCGGTGCGTTCACGGCTGCGGTTTCCCCAGCGCCTCCTGTCCCCGCAGCGCCAGCCGCCCCCCGCTCCCACCCCTGCCCGCCCGGGCGCGTTTCCAATGATGCCGCTCGTTCAGGGGAAGATAAATGCAAAAATCAGGTCGCGTGAGTTTGCTTCGGTCTCCATTCGCTTGCATCGCTGCAAATCCCCCTGTTGCCAGCCCGGTGCTCCGGGGATTTTGGCCGGGCGGGGGTGGCACCGCGCCGGCGTCCGGGAAGCGCCCAGGCTGCGTCGGTGGCGATGTCCTGGCGTGAACACGGGAGCAGGTCCGCGGCCCGAGGCTGGCAGCGGCAGAGCGCTGGCCTCGTCCCAGTGCGAGAGGGGACATCGGACCTGGGTCCCCACGAGGGGACGGGGGCCCGGCTGGCTTTACAGAAAACAAGGAACTAGCCCTGCTGTTGTGCGGGGACGGGGGAGCTGTGGCAGGCAGGCTTGGCTGGGCACGGGGCGTCTCGGGGAAGGAGAGGCAGGCAAGAAGCAGGGAGGACACACAGCCCATCCCCGCTCGCACGCGCAGGAGTGAGATCGGATCTGAAGCTCGGCTGGAGCTAAAGCCGCAAAAGGGCGAGCAGGAGGAGGGAGTCAGCCTGTTCCCCAAGTAGCAAAGGGCAGCTCAGCGAGACACGGGCGCGCTGACCGAAGAGCTCGATGCCTTTTGCCTCTCTCGGTAAAGCCTGCTCCCAGCCCCCGGGGGTGCCGGCGGCGTCTAGAGGAGTTGGGGCCAGCAGAGCGGCGACAAGAGTCTGGGGTCCTGCTCAAAGGCGCCGCAGCCCGGAGCCCGTCCCCACCCCACCGGGATCTGCCCGTTTGCTCCGACCCGACGGATTTGCCCCCTGCGACCCAGCGCCTCGGCTTGCGTGCTCTTGGCTCAGGCCTTCCGTTAACCGTGGCTAATTATTACCAGCCGTTCTGGTAGGTCCCAAGAGACAGAGCAAGGCTCGGCCCTGGAGGTGGAAGTCCCACCACCGGATCGGGAACCATTCGGAGACATTTACGGCCCAATTATGCAGACGCTGGTGGAGCGGCAGCTTGGCTTCTGTGCATTGGCCCGGAGGGATGGAGGAGCTAGTTTCTTCCCATCCCTCTCATCTCTCTGCTTCCATGATATGTGCGTTTCTATTGTTGGGATTTTTTTTTCTTCCGAAAGGGTGAAAATGAGATGCACAGTTCTTCATCTGCTCTACTTGTTTTGTGCTACAATGCATTTTGGCCCTTGCCCCAAAATTAAGTGGCGCTTAATTTAGAAGTTAAACAAGTGTGAAAACCTTTTAGGATGATAGTTGCCAAATAAAGATTAGGAAAAGAACACAAAAGAAATTACAATGAAAACCAGCAAGTATCATTTTTAGCCTGGGCTTTTTATTCCAGTGATTACTTCTTGGAAACAAAACCCAAGCCATCCACATGGCTGGAGGGAGCGGGAGGGAAATAAGCGCATTTTGCACCAGCTGGCTGTTGGCCACGGGTTGGTGGAGGAAAGTCTTGTGGCCTTTGCCACGATGAACAGTCCAGCCGGGAGAAAGAGATCTCCAAAAACCTCCTGGAGGGTTTACATATCCCGATTTATTCAGCACAGGTCAGAGGTGCATTTAAGAAAGTGCCAAAAATCTGCTCACAGAAAACGTCCCTGAAATCCAAGGTCTGGACCTCGGAACGCGTTGCTGTGTCAGCCCCGCCGGGGAACGCGGGGCCATATGGCTGCCTGCGGAGGCAAGGCGACCGCAGAGCGAAGAATTTGTCAGCAGATGTCTCGGGAGGCTGACGCACAGCACGGCGCCCTCCCGATGGGGCAGGGGGAGCCGCCTTGGCCAAACCTCCCCTCGCCAGGTCCCCCGCCAAAACGGGGTCTGGCAAAGCCCGCACCAACGCTGCCCGGGTGCTGCTGTGGGTGCTCCCTGACGGTCTTTGCTCAGATTTTTAAGTGTTGCCGCAACCGAAGTCAGGAGGTGCGTGACCGCAGGGAGGATGCTCGGACACGGGGACCCACGCGACGGCAGCGCGGCGGCAGCACTCGGCTGCGGGACCGGAGGCGCTCAGGGCTGTGCTCAGCGTCACCCCGTGGCAACTGCAGCTCCGAGCACCGGGCTCTGCCTTTGCACCTCGCACACGGTCCCTCGCCGTGGGGAGGGAAAGGGGCTCGGGGGCACAGCCGCGCGGTGAAGCCGAGCTGACGTGCCCCGTCGTTGTGGCAAACCGGGCAGGACGCAGCCCACCGGGCGAGCACCCCCTCCAGTCCCCCTCTGCTCCTCGCAAGGGCAGGAAGGCTGCAGGGACGAGCCGTGGGCTGGGGTGGCAGGTCAGGGCCTCACGTGCAGCAGCAGCGATCACCCTGGTTCGCTCCCCTCGGCGCCGCTGGGGCCCAGCCCGGCTTTTATAGCGCAGAGATGCCTGTGCTCGCAGAGCCAGAGCCACTGGTCGGTCCTGGACCACTGGCTGGGGCCCAGGTGAGCCAAACACACAGTCCGAAGGCCGTCCCCTCTCCACGGGGCGTGAGGCAAGCTGTGAGGCTCTGGGCTATGCCCTGGAGGGGTGCAGGGCTGGGAAACGCCTCGGAAATCAGGGTGGCAATGCAGGCCGCTGCCTTCCCCTTCGTTGCCGGCTCTGGACTGGGCAGAGCAGACGTGGGCCAGCACGAGCGGTCCCCGCGGGCTGCTGGCACACGGGCGCCTCAAAGCCACGCGGCCCAGGGGTCGGGCCAGGCTCTGTCCCTGCAGCGCACAGCGGGGGAGAGGGGACGTCTCTGAGCGTGGCTGGGCGCTTGTGCTTCTGCGTCCCTTCTGCGTCCTTCTGCTCGTCCCTCGCCCGTCTGTGCGGTCCCACCTGACGCTGCCACGGGAGGGATGGAGGGAGCCGCGGGACCTCCTCAGGAAGTGCCTTTCCGGGATCTTCCGCCCCCAGGGCTGGGTCAGGCCAAGCTGGGAAAGCCTTGCAGCACCCAGGGTCCTGCCGGGCAGAGGAGCCCAGACCAGCGCAGCCGGCAGCGCCGTGGTGCCCCAGCACCTGGACATGAGGGCTCACTGCAGGGGAGGTGCTCAGAGGTCACCGGCGCTTTTTACACAACAAAGCCATGTTCCTTTATCTTGCTCTCCCTCTCCTATTACCACCAATAGTTTTTCTGGTCGGACTGGATTTCTGTGCTGCCACATCCCCAGCGAAGGGAGAAAGTCCACGCCGGAGGCTGAACCCCGTACCCCTGCGCCCGACGGCCGGCCCCAAACCTCTCTGCAACTGGGGGTCATAAGTATCAGCTGGAAAGTCACCAGCACTGGGTGTTCTGTGCTGACCTGGAGCGGGCGCATGCCTCTGCCACACTCCCACAGCGCCCAGTCGGCCACGGCTGCTCGAAAGCGACGCATCGGAGGGAGCACCCGCTCCACGCTGGGAAGCCAGGCACTGGTGTCCAGCTCTGGCTGCTCTGTGCCTCGGTTTCTTGCCTGGGAAGAAGGGAGACGGGAATGTCGATCTGGATGTGCCACCATGGCGCAAGGCTGCCTTGGAGCCGCGTGTGGCACACGCAGTGGCTCCCTCCGGCACCCGGCTGGGTTTGGTCTTGGCTGCTGGCGCTAGCAGGCGCCCCAAGCCCCAGGACATGGCGCAGAGCCCATCTTGTCCCCGCTCCCGCTCCTGGTCAGCCCAACCCTGCTCTCTGGAGCCCGAAAGGCAGGGCTGGGCTGGCCAGGAGCGGGGACGAGATGGACTCTGCACCGCCTGCTCGTCCCCGAGGCGTATCCCTGTGCCCCAGCCCAGCCGGTCCCCCTCCACCACCTCCTGCTTTGCCCCAGCCCCAGTCGAGCAAACACGCAGCAGGACACGGTCCCCGCCTCTGCTAGACAGGTGAGCAGTCACACCGCAAAAAGGCAAGGGATGGAAACCGAACAGAAGATGTGAAGCCCTGCCGGGAAGGTGGCACCGTGAGAGCTCCTGGCTGACAAGCGGATTTGTCTCTCGCAGCCTGGCAGGGAATATGTTTAAGTGCAGCAGATCCGGGAGCTCCTGGCTGGCAGTGGGGAAAGGTTGCTGGCACTGGGGGTTGCGTCCGTGCCCGAGGGGGAACCACGGTGTCCGAGGCACCTCTTGGGATGCCAGACCCGATCCCGCGCTCGGTCCCTCCGCTTGCGCTGCCTTCAGCGCCACGTCACGTTGCACAAGCAGAGGCCTCACCTCTGCACACGCGCTTTGCAGCTGCAAGAGTGGCACTCACGGGTACCAAACCTCTTCTGTGCATGGCCCTACATACCTCAAGGAGCTCCGGGGCCATAAACCCTACGGGCAGGCGGGTGCTATAAAGCAAAGGACAGCGGGGGATGATAGCCTGGTGCAGCGTGGGCAGCTGCAGGGCTGTGCACGGCCCTCTGACGTGGCCTGCGCCAGACCTGGATGTGCCGGAGGCGGCACGATGCGGACGGGACCCTGAACAGGAGCTGCCACCTGCTGGCACTGGGACAATCCTGCTGGCCCGCCAGCTGCGAGGAGCCCGAGGGACGTTTGGGGTGGCCCTGCGCCATGGCACCCACTGCACGGCTGTGCTAGGGAGGCCGGGGCTGCTCCGGCACAGCCCAGCATTGCTGCTTTTGCCCTGGGACACACACGCAGGTGGGGAATTCACCCAAGCCCTGAATCCCGGCTCTTGCCAAGGGTGATCTGGCCGTAGACGCCCTCCACGGGTTTCGCTACGCCCGTTTGTGCCAGGCCAGAAGTTGGCTGGCAAATGCCACCTCCGACGCCCCTCGCCTTCCCGTGGCCGCTCCGGACCTGACGTCGCAGGTCAGGTAGCTCTGGTGAGACACGGCTGGACCCGTGCTCCACGCGACGTGCCCCCACGTGCGCCGCACCTCGGCCAGCCCACGGAGGGATGGGACACCTCGGCGCAGGAGCCCAGTGAGGAGGCAAAGGGGACCGTCAGGTCAGAGCTGCTTTTCTGCGGCCAGAGAGGATGCGGTTTAGAGCCTGCAGGGAGTCTCCAGATCACAGCAAAGGGCCTTCTCCAGCCAAGGTTATGCCTGATAACACCAAACTACGCCATCTGTGCTGTGATGAGAGCCTGGAGGGAACGGGCTCTGCTACTGGAGAAAGCCTCCCAGGAGGCTTCCTTCCCTTGACTCTGGGAAGGCTCAGCTGCAAGGAGGAGCTGGGACCAGGAGAAGGCGCGGGCTGGGGGCCACCAGCCCATCCCCAAAGCCTCCCCACACACCACGGTCCCCTCGCTCGGCGGGACTCAGCCCCATTCTGCTTCCCAGAGGAGAGGGGAACAAAGGACGAGAAGGAGGGGGAAGGGAAGGGTCTAAGAGAAACTTCTCCCAACTTCTTGGGAAGAGAAAAGGCCTATTCAGGCAGGAAGAATACCCATGCGGAGCTGGTCACTAAGCAACCCGCAGCAATTCGGCATGGCCCGATGCACGGGCAAGGAACAAAGCTGCCTCGCTGCCCACCGAGAGCCCAGCCAGGCGACTGCCAGGCAGGGAGAGCCTGCAGGACCTGGGGACAGGGGACACCAGCCGTGCACAGCCACCGTGAGGGGCTGGGACACCCAGCGGGGTCCAGAGCTCCTGGGTGCTGCGGGAGTTTGTCCTCGGTTGGCTCTGGAGAGTGACTAGCCTCCATCGGTCTCCTTCTTCACCGTTTATGGCTCAGGAAGGATTTCTGGTCTGCTCCAAAGCCTGTGGCTCCCCCTGGGTCTGGTGTTCACGTGGGGCTACATACATCATTCCCAACAGAGGCACAGTGCGTTTGGGATAACTCCCTGCTCCCACCGACACTGCGAGGCTTGTTTGGGCAGAGCAGCCAACACAGGCTACACCCTCTCCCAGATAAGCTGAATTCTTCATTTAGATTATCAGTGTGGGGAGGTGTCCTTTGCAAACAGGCTTACTGAGACGTGAGTCTCAGTACAGGGAAAAAAGGGACAAAGGAAAGCAGGCCTGACAAATCCTGCTGCCAATCCATGTTGAAATGCTTCCCCTGGAGCCTGGGGTGGGGGGGGTCCCAGGAGAAGCTGCTGCCCCCAGGAGAAATGCTGCACAAAAGGAAAACCGCCCACAGCAAGAGCAGGTCTGCTGGGACCAGCCAGTGTGCAGCCGGGCCCCAGTCCAGAGCCTGATGAGCCTGGGGAGATGCACCCGACCTGCCTGGAAGTGGCTTTTCACCTGCATGGTGTCATGGGGGAAGCATCCAGCCCTTCATGCATTTGTCTCCAGCATCTGATATACTTTGACAGCAGTTGCTGGGACAAGGACAAACTCACCAGGTGTTTACCCACTTCCTCAGGGAGGTGTTTGGCCAGCTCTGATCCCCGTCCTGCAATAGCAAGGTGAACAAGTCGGGGATGCTCGGGTATGTCCACACAAGCTGCAGAGCACCTGCAGATGGAGGTATTCTCATTAACACTCAGTCCTGCCCTTTCCTGGCGCCATCGTCCGCTATCTCAGCCTTTAAGCAGCTGCTTTGGATGCACACTAAATAACCAGCACCCAGAGGGCTGCAATGAAAAACCAGCTTGGCCAAAGTAGTGCCATTTATTTTGCTTGCAAAACCCCTTTCAGAAGGCCAGCACGCTGCCGGCTTGCTGGCTGCAACCAGGCTCCTCTCAGTGCAATGGGGGACAGGCACTCCAACCAGCAGCAAGGACGGAGAGCATCCATCCCTGGACTTGCAGAGCTCCTACCTCCCCTGGCAAGAGGACAAACGCAATGCTCCTGGCACAGCTGGGAGCCAAGCGTGCCAAAGCCCAGCTAAGCAAGGGCTCGGCACACCAGGACGACGACGCAACATTCACGTGTCCTGCAGCCAGGGGAGCCCCAGAGCAAGAGGCACCAAGTCCAGCATGCCTGCTGCACCACGGAGAGCATTCACCTGCCCTTCAGCTGATGGCCGTGCTCCTTCGGAGGTGTCATGACGAGGTCACACTGAGAAGCAGAAGTGAGACTCATCCTCTCTCAAGTTAGTCACCTGGAAGCGTCCAGTCCATCCTTTTTATCTGCTGGGAGCAGAGTGAGAGCAGCACCTCCAGGAATTAAGTCAACCTGAGACAGGATCTGTGCATCCACCTCCATCCGCTGGCTGCCAAGGGAGCTTGCTTAGCCAATACACCCAGCTCCAAGATGGGCACCACTACTGGAGAGGATCCACCCAGAACAGAAGCATCTCCACCGCAGCCTGAGAAGCATCTCCTTGCAAAGTGAGAAAACCTGGATGAAGACGCAGGACACGGGACCGTATGCTACCCAGACCCATCCTGGATTCTTCTCTCCCAATATCAGTGCCTACAACCATCAGCAAGTCTTGCAGCATAGCCAGATGGGACGACTTCTGTTGGCGTGCTGCATTTTCTTGCTGTTCTTCCCCTGGTCTGTAGCATTTGCACATTTGTAGAAACGTTGTGAGAGAACAGAGGTGCCAAAGGTGGGAAATATCTTTGTGGGGATGACGTGTGCCTGGAAGTCCAGAGCTAACCTTGGCTCCAGTGGTCCCCTTCCGTTCCCAGTGAGGTGTTGTTGAGATCTCCCAGGCAATGGCTCTTGCCACACAATCAGGATCCCCAGTAAAGCTCCATGATATTCTTGTCGTGAAGCTTTTTCCACACCTACGTCTCCAGGTGGAAGTCGTCGTTCGCATAGAAAATCACATGTTCCCAGTCCTTGTCATAGTAGTGATCTGAGAACTCCTCGTGACCCTCTGCGATGTAGCCACAGGCACTCACCTGGGAAAAACAGAGGGCTCACTGGGGAGAGGTACCAAGGACAGAGGGAGCTAAGTGAAATGCAGGACACAGTTCCCAAACAGAGCACAGGACAGGGATGCCCGTCAGGGCTCCTCCGGGTGACCCTGCATGGGGATCCAGAAGGACCAGACTATGAACGCTGGCTCCAGAGAGCCTGCTGTCCTCTCACTGCCTCCCTGGGAGGCAGGATGGCTCTCAGGCCACAGCAGGCTCCACAACCTCTATGTGAACTATTTTAGGGCTGTTTCTCTTGTCTTCAATCTGCTCCTCCACAGCTGACAAGAACCCTTATCCCTCAAGGCAGATGGTAGGCAGGGTTGGAGCCTCCCCTGCTCTGCCCTGCTATCCTATCTCCCTTCCAGACAGCGCTGTGTGCAAGAATCATGCTCTTACCCAGTCACAGAGGTGGAGGGCAGTCAGCAGCAGGAAGGCCACCACTGCAGGTCTGTACAGCCACCAGTATGGCTTTTCCCAGACTTTTAGATTTCAAAAACCTGCAGCAGGAGAGAAGAAAGCACAGAGCAGTTGCTGGGTGTGGTGGTTCAAGCTGGGCACACCTTGTCCCCCTGTGGCCTGTGTGGCATCTTCCTCCTTGAGGCCGTTTGTGGCCATACGAGGCATTTCAGACAAGCCACGAGTATGCCCACATGTGTGGGTACTGCTGTGTGCTCAGCAAAGCACAAGGTCAGCCCAGAATGCTCTGTCACCTGCACTGCAACCTAAGCCCAGCTCTGCCCCAGCTTTGTGGAAGTGGTAGGTCTTGAAACAGTGGGGATAAAGAGGGGGAGGATTAAAGGATCTAGTACATTAAAGGCCACTCTTAAATCTGTCCTTTGCCTGGCAGTGCAGTAGTGCTTTGAAGCTCCCTGGAATATCCTGCTCCCCAGCCACATTTGGGAATGAAATGAGACACAGGAAAGGTGCAGAGGAGGGTCACAAAACCCACTAGGAGCGGCAGGGTTTTGTGCCAGCAGTTGTTAGGAAGGTAGGAGTCCGCACCAGGAAAAAATAGCATTCGAGCCCTCTTGGCCTTGGAAAGGACCCAAGTCAGAGGGGAGATGGCAGAACGAGCAGGGAGGTGCAAGCCATCTGGCACTGCATTTGCCTTCTCTCAGAGAAGGCAGCTCTCAAGGAGACCGAAGGGTAAACGCAGCCAAAACAGGGCACAACAGGAGCTCTTCTTCTTACATCTCTTGGTCACGTGTGGCCCACGATTGGCAGATCTTACAGTGACAGTGTCCAGCAGCCTTGTGAAAAGGATTAGAGAGGCAAAGAAGAGCAGCCAGGCCAGGCAAAGGGGATACTGAGGAAGTGCCTATTATCATATCTGAGGGCACAAACAACCTCCCAATTCAAGAAGGGATCAGGGGAGAGGAGGGCTGTTACAGAGCCTTCCTCCAAGGTGCTAAGCAATGGGGAACGTGAAAGGTTGGTCCTGAACTAGATCAACCGTTCTGGCACTTTAGCACCACTCTTCCCACATCTAAAGCTGCCATTTGCCCAGGACCTCTTTTGGATGCAGAAACCCTAACTGTCCGACGGCTGTCGCTTCTCCAGCTCACAGATGCTGGATGTCTGCTCACCACTACCAGCCACTGCAGCACCACAGAGGATTTTAACTGACTGCACACTGATGAAGCTTACCCCCAGTCTGCTGGTGTGGCTAAACTGCAGTAACGAGGGAGTGAGCTGGGAGGAGAGGGCCCAGAGACAGAGGGATGGTGTCAGCCAGAAAAAATAAGCCTGTTAGAGCACATAACCCCCAGCTTACCTGTTTTTCATGTATCTGAGGAAATCAGGGTGAACCACCAGGTATTTGTCCATCGTGAAATCTTCATCAAACCTCTCCTGAGGTATCTGCCTAAGGACAGGAACGGGGAGACTCAGGACAAGCTCCTGTATTTCATCACAGCTAGAAAGCATCAGCCCTGATGCACTTGGTGATAAGAGAAGAACCACAAACACTGTTAAGTTATTCTGCAACATATCCCAGATTACGACAAAGTCTCCATAACCTGTCTGTATTGCAGAGGAAGAGATCAGGGAGGAGAGGCAACAACAGGAGACAGGAATATCAAAAGCATGTGTGCGTATAGACAAGAACTGGTGAAACCAGGCCTTCCTCCATGAGTAGGCCACCAGGTACAGACACCAGACCAGACAACAGCATGTGTTCATCCCAGAGGACCACAAAGCTTTCTCCAGACTCTGGGCACACGTCATTGAAATCGGCTGCTTCTGGGAAGGAGGTGTATTGGTTACAGCAGTGCTCAGAGCTGTGAAGGAAACAAGATATTTCTCCAGACAAATCTGCCAGGGGAGGTGTGGGGTCCGGACCCTGGGACTGGACTAATGTTGGGGGTCTGCTGAAGAGGGGACTGCCACGATGAGGCTGAGGTGAGGGGTGGAACTAGGAGAAAACTTGGTCGCCCCTTGCTTAGCCCCCAACCCCAACTGTGCAGACTCCGATAACATGCCTCTGCTGCTCCCTCCGCTGCTTATCAGCCGCCAGAAAATCAGGCCTAAACATATGTCAAGGGCCTAGACAGTTTCTAACAGAACACCCTATGGGAAGTATTTAAACCGAATGAAGAAGCTGTCACCCACTGACAACTAAACAGTAATCACAAGCACAACCCATGGTTGAGGGTTTAGTTGTGTGGCTCCTTTAACTTATAGAAGAGTGAACGTTTTCGCTGAACCATGAGGTCTTCCTCCCTCCTCACCCCCCATTTATCCACCCAAACAGCCCCAGTTCAGCTCCAAGAGTCGTAGCAGGGTGTGCTGCAGTGATTAAGACCCTGGGTACAAAGATATGTGGGGACTGGGGGCTTCACACCAGCTATAAAATTGGAGAACAGGAATAACTCGGCGGAGCTCCCTCTCAGCTGGTCTGAGACCCCCATCGCCTTTGACCTTGCCACGGACCACCGAACAGGTTGTATTCCCCTTCTCCAATTTCATGTATCTTGCTCTACCAATTTCTGTCTTATTATGTATTGGGCTTAATATATAGGTTAAAATAACTTGCTTAAGGACAGTGGAAAATATAATAAAATTGTGGTATATGTTAACCGCCTGGCGTCTCGTCAGTGAAGCGCGTTAACAGACAAAATCTGCTCTCTGTGGGTAATAACCAGGAACAGTGCATGACAGGAGGGAGGCTTTACCCTGGCCTGCACCTCAGCAGGGCTGAGCACTGTGGAAAGGAAAGGGGCGCAACAGAGAGCTCCACACTGAAAGGTGTAGAGGTAGGGCCAGTTTGTAGTGAACCCGTAGTGGTTCAAGAATCCTTTCCTGATGTTCTTGTTCAGCAGAAGAGCCTTCAGCCACTCATAGTCTCTAGCTCCCGTCAGGAAGTGAGTGTATCTGACATGCTACAAGTGAGCACAAGAACAGCACAAGAGAGACACATCCTTTAAAAACAAAAAGCAAGCAGGCATCTAGGCTCACTGAGTTTTGCAGACACACATCTTCAGTCTGCAGCTTCTAACTATCCCACAGAAGCAGAATGGAGATAACATCTGATAACATCTGATATGCAGCTACTTCTACATGCCAGAAGGCTGGGGTAGGACTGACACAGCTTGCCACAGCAAATACTCACTCCGAGCCAAGCCAATGCAGGTTCCCTCACTAAGGGTAACGCTAAAGTGTTAGCTCAGCCCCTTTGCTCCTCATGCAGGGCAAGGTCAGGACTGAGGGCCACAGACTAACAGCATTCCGTCAAAGCTGTGCATGCATACAGCATGGATCTGACTTACTTTCCCTGTGGGATGTTGCTGAACCCTCTGTGTCCCAAAGATCTGGAGAAAGCACACCAGGGAGTAGGCTGTGAATCCATAAAAGGAGGTTTTTCCCAATTCTTTTTCATAACCTTTGATTACAGCCCCGTTCACCCTAGCCAGGGAAATCAAACAGAGGAGCAGAGTTAGCAGGTGACCATTGAAAACCTTCGCATCCATGTTTATAACAGGAAAAGACAGCATCAGTCTAGAGGAAAGGAGGATTAGGCCAATTTTGAGCTATACCTTTTGATCTGCAGGAGGGCCCCTGCTTTAGAAATGGCTCTTTATGGCTCATCTGTAAGCCCAGGCTCTTCCTTTGTGTTTAGGAAGTTTCCAATTCCATTTTGGTTTTTCATCATCTCCTGCCATAAGTCTTTAGCACTTGGGAGTCAGTGCAATACTTGAGGTGAAGTTATCCAGCCACAATTATCTGCTAGCTGGAATAAGCTAGCTGTGTATCTTCTAAGAAGGAAGCCTGCCTCACTGGAAGACATAGTCATGGGAGTCAATCTCCTGGCCTACCCCAGAGTTATTCAATATTCCTCCATTCCCCACGACAGCACAGCTGATGCACATCGGCATGCTGCTGTGGCTGTTGGCCAGGAGGAGCTGCTGGTGGGGATTTGGGGGCAGCAGGGACATGACCTCCTCCACCACTGTGAAGCAAACATGGTGGAGAGTTAGCATCAAGAGCCTTCGGGATGGACACAGTGAAACCACCAGTTTCCACCATGAGATCCACCTAGCCTGATGCCTCTGACAGGGAGGTGCTGCAAACCTCCAGCCACTTTGCATAAGGTTCCTATTAGGAGTTTGATGCCCCCATCCTGACATGCCTTGAGGGACTCACGTGAATAATTCAGCTCCATGAAGACATACGGAGGTGCAAAATGCTCCAGGCGGTCCCACTTAGCGTCACTGAAATATCTCTTGTCTGTGAAGAGCATGATGTTGGGCAGGAGAAGATCTAACAGCCAGTCAGACTTGGCAGCTTTGGCCTTCACTGATTCAGAGCAGGTCTTGAAAAACATAAAGGAAATAATAAGGACTGATTAGCAGGGAGCTAATAAACCTGACTGAGTGCCAGTGGTTGTGTGCTTGTGTGCTTGTGTGTGAGAGTATTGGAAAGAAGCACAGAAACTCCAGTGGCACATCATCCATTCCCCTCAGCGTCCCCATCACCATGAACATGAGGCATAATTTCTGCACTACATCAATAATTAGCTGGTGGAAAGTCACCTACAAGGAAGCCAGAGTGACTCCAGGTCTCTGAGACTTTCCTCTTCGGAACAACAGGCCTTGATGCAAACATGCTTTACTGGCTTTGGGCCTCATTAACTGATGCAAATTAATACCTGTAGTAGGTCTAACCTACACATACCAAATAAGACTGGCAGTCCCTGTTGGCAACGCACCTCACAAGGTCCTGGCCTCAGAGTGCACGTGAGCAAACACACTGAGGAACACGTGAGATCAGATCACCCTTATCACTCCTTTTAATGGTGAGGAAAAGCATGCACACAACTTGTTCAATGTTATAAATGAATCACAGAGAAGTGTGAAGCTGAGAAGAGAATCCAAGCCAGCTTATCCTGTCGAGCAAGAGAGGGGTCTTATTGCAGCTGGCAAGAGTTAGGCTGTGTGTGCAGATGGAGGGCAAACAACTCTGCTGTGCTGTTTTCCACTGAGTCAATTTGGGCCCTACTTTCTTAGACACCTTTCCCAAATACCTACTGCAACACTTACTGAAAGACAAAACAGGAGACCATGTGGACCCGTATGCCCAGCTCAAATCCCCAGCAATGACCAGACCGCTTTGCCAAAGCCTTGCTGTGCGCTCCACAGCTGAGCTGGGCTCTCTGCTACGGGTGACGATGACAATCCGGTCACAGCCTGAGGAGACAGCCCTGACTCTGCCTGTCACAATGGGAGTGCAACGAGAAGAACATTGTGGAGGCTTTCATGTTGGCATCATCTTGCTTGCAGCACATTTCATGTCAAAGACAGGGACATTCCCTTCCTGCTCAAGCTGCACTTTGTACTGTCCAAGGCTTGGTACTTCTTGCGCCTCCACAGCTAGACTGGATCAATACCAGCGGAACTAGGGAAAAGTCTGATCATGTAGGAAACGAAGGAGGTGGGAGTGCTTCTAGTCACTCCTCTCTCTGCAGAATTAGAGATCAGGTCTGGAAGCCAGACCCAACATGTGATGTCTGGATCCACATCTTCACTGAAGACCCATCTGCGTGCATTTTCTCCTCTTTTCCCTGCTGAGGAAGGGTTTTCCCCACAGTCTCAGCTGCTCTGCACACCCAGATGCCCTGCAGCCTCCGTTACAGTGGAGGATGCTCTCCGCTTCCTGCTGTGAACTGTTGTCTCACATTCTCTGCCAGCTCCTACTCTGCACTTCTGAGATGGCTGCACACGCTCTGCAGCTCATCAGATGAGAAGGTGGGAGCATCTGGCAGTCAACAAGCAGGATCCTGGTGAACTAACCCCACTGCAGGCAGTAACACTGGGCAGGAGGGCTGAGGTAGTGTCTCATGTGGCATATGCGCTCTTAGCCATGTAATTCACCCATTCCAGTTTGTATTCTGGGTGCCTTGAGACCATGGGGAGCCCAGGGAGGATGCACATCCTGCACCACAGACTGGATCATCTGCCAGGCTCTTCTGCTGTGACTCAGTAAGGCTAGGCCAGTGCATGAGCTCAAGCATTTAACAGCCAAGTTCTGCATTTAATAGTCACAGATCTTTGGATAACAGAGACATCTTTGGGGCCAGCTGCTTCTCTCAAGCAGTTCAATGCCACACTGAAGAGCACATCCCGTCAGGAAAAGAATGGCTCATACTGCCAAAAGGGGCAATGGGGAGCAATATCAAAATACCACAAAGGAGAGAGAACTCAAAAATAAAACATCAAAGCAATAAAACTAATCCTAGGATTTTTTATCAGCCCAGTTCATCTACCTCTGCTCTCTGCATGTCTCCCAGGGCATCCTGGGGTTAGGGAATGGGACTACATTTTTCAAGAGTAGCTCCTGTCCCACCGGGAGAGGTCTGAGCAGAACGACATGGTGCCTGCAGCCCTGACAGTCCCCTGGAGCACCATTTACATTCCCCCTAATGCCACCAAAATGACACGAGGCAATGGTGGAAGATTGCGGCACTGAGACTTTAAATAGGCAAATGGCTCATCTAAGACCACCAAGCTAGAACAGGCACTCCTGTCCCCTGCTCACGTGCCTACATCCTCCCTCCTCCCTGAGCACATGAGCAGTGTGTAAAGGCTGTTTACGCCCATGTATAAAGACCCTTCTCACTCTAGAGAGGGTTACCTGCCTGTCCAAGCTTTCCAGCAACAGGGGCGCCAGGGAAAACACCTCTTGGTAAGCTTTACAAAGAGTTACCAGCTTAAGATGGGGGACAGAGACAGTATTGTGCACCACAGCCTGCCCCATCTGCTTCCTGAGAACTTTGCTATAGTTTACAACTTTCCCAGAGGTCCTGTTCCTGGACGCAAGTAATTATGAGATGCTCAAATTTCATTTCAAATTAGTTCCAAACCCTCATAGCTACAAAGGAAAGGTCAAAAATATGGTCAGAACAAGAGTTCAGTGCAAACATGCTTTCAGTTCCATGGCTGTTAAGACAACCTGGTGGTCTCGCCATCACCATTACCGTCTTACGGTTTTGGAAGATCACATCAGCAGTGCGACCTACACAGGCCCAGGTGATCACGAGAGCTAACCTACAGGGCAACACTCTCAACAAACAGGATCTGTAAGAAAACTCTGAAGCTGTGGCTGCGCAAGTGGTACTGCCTTCACAGGTACAACTGTATCATTTGCGATTCTCATCTTCACCTCTACCAAAACACTTTGCCTGTGCTGACCAGGCCTACAGTTGTTCCTGTCTGACAAAGAGGCACAAAGCAAGACTTGTTGAATGCCAGATCTGCTATGAATTATTGCTCTGCTGTGATGATGGTTCAATGCACAGCAAGAAAATCCTAGATAGCATCCCAACATGCTGGGACCATCTGAGTCATGGAGCTCTGAATGGGTAAAGCCTCTGCTTGCTCACTATGGGTGGGTGTCCTGGTTTCAGCTGGGACAGAGTTAATTTTCTTCACTGTAGCTGGTACAGTGCTGTGTTTTGGATTTAGTATGAGAATAATGCTGATAACACACTGATGTCTTAGTTGTTGCTGAGCAGTGCTTACACGAGTCAAGGACTTTTCAGTTTCTCATGCCCTGCTGGCGAGAAGGGGGCGTAGCCAGGACAGCTGACCCGAACTGGCCAAAGGGCCATCCCATACCGTGTGATGTCATGCTCGGTACGCAAACTGGGGGAAGCTGGCCCGGCGGCGGTGACCACTGCTCGGGAACTGGCTGGGCACTGGTCGGCAGCTGGTGAGCAACTGCACTGTGCATCATTTATTTTGTATATTCTTTTACCTATTATTATTATTTTTGTTTATTATTATTATTGTTGTTGTTGTTGTTGCTGTTATTCCTTTGTTTTCTGTCTTATTAAACTGTCTTTATCTCAACCCCCAAATTTTACTTTTTTTTTCCCTGATTCTCTTCCCCATCCTACTGCGGGGCGCAGGGAGTGAGCGAACGGCTGCGTGGTGTTTAGCTGCCTGCCATGACAGTCCTTTTTGGTGCCCAACATGGGACATGAAGAGCTGAGATAACGACAAATCTGGCCAGACTGTGTTAAGGTAAATTTATTATAAGCATTCGCTATATTGGTGTAATGTCATGGGCCACAATGTTGATTTATTTGCTCTCGAAGCTGGGTTATGCAATGCTGTACTTGCAGCATACGCTCCCTGCTGTGCTCTTTATCACCGCTGCGAGCTGGGTCAAGGTTATCATTTTGCTACCCTGTGTAACACTGTTTTATGACGTGATAAAATTACTGGTTGTGAGACTCATCTGGTATTTGTACTCAGCGTTGCCATCAACTCCGCACCTTGGGAGCCACCTCTTGGAAACTATTAATAATTACACTCTTTACCTTTTCTCCTCCAAGAACCAATCTATGGGGGAGACAGGGGAGCACACTTTCCCCACTCCACCTTCCCTTTCTCCTTCAGGCTAGTTACAACAGCTCTTCTTTTCTGTCACTGCAGCAGCCTGAGGAATAGGTCTTACAGCTTTCACTGATGCAGGAGGCTCTTTTGGCTTTGTTTGGTCTTTGGATATCTTGTTTTCAAGAGCTCCCTTTACCCCAGAGGATGCTTTCACCGTTGCCTTCTCCTTGGCTCCCTCCACCTGCAAAGTGGTTTCACTATTGTCTTTTCCTTGTCTTCTTCCACCTCTGGGACTGGTCTCACTGTTGTTCTCTCCCTTGTTTCCCTGCACCCTAGGGGCTGTTATCACTGTTGTCTTCTTGATTCCCCCCAACCTGGGGCGTGCTTTCACAGTCACATTCTCCCTGGTTTCCTCCACCCTGGCAACTGGTTTCGCCATTTTCTCCTGGGCCCCCTTTCCTTCCCATCTTGATGTTCTCTCAACCATATCTTGTTCAAGCCTTGTGATGTCTCTCCCCACAGCCACCTTTAAAAAGCTCCTTGAGTTCCCATTATCAGAACAGTTTAAACCCTGTTGCTCTTGGGTGCCCACTTGTAGCTTATCTAGGGCATGTTGGAAAATGCTCACTTGCCTGAATGCAAGCAAAGGAAAAGCACACACACTTTCCCCTTAACACTGAACGCCCTCCAGCTCATTTCGCGCTCTTGTCTCTGAGCGCCTCTTGGTGCTTCAGAGCAACCACTGCATATGACCACCACGCTCAGCGGACTTGCCTTGGCAACAGCCACCGCGTTTCTGCAGGACGCTGTATGAATTTGATTTCATTTTCAACTCTGCCACCAGAGTGTTTTTCAGCTTCCCACACCATTCTGGCCTGAATACCGTTTATCTTCCCACTAAGCAAATCCCAGAGGCTACACACTCCTCTTCAGCACTTGGCTCATGAAACATCCACGCTGGCAGTAACTGCAAACCAGCGCAGAACAGCTTTGCCCTGCGCTGGGCAGGACCCCTGGCAATGTCCCCAGAGCACTGCAGGACTGTTTTGGAGATCCTGAGTTCAGGACGCAGCACACACCAGGAAGGCAGCCATCTGGCTCTCTTCTTTGCCAGCAGAGCCAAGTGCTTCAGTATCAGAGCATGAAGATCTTCCCGAATTCAGTAAGGGAGGTCTAATAAGGAGTGAAACGTACTCCTTTACCATCCACTTCTTGAGCATTTGGGGCCACAAGGCATTTTTTTCCCCTTCTCCTCCCCCATAGCCAGCTAATGCAATGTCATCACACAACATTTGCTAGGTACACGTCTTAACACAGGCACTTTGAAGCTATTAAAATACACTCTGAAGCTTAAAAATGTAAAATCTCTGCATTTTCAGCAATCGCTCCTGATGTTGCAGCTCCCCTATTGCCTGATTCAGAGGCACAGGCAGGTACAGGGATATCATAGGAGGATACAGCTGCCAGCAGCAGAAGAGCCGCCTGCAACAAGACTGGGCTGAAACCCAGCGAAAAAAACAAGGCAGAAGTGGTGGGGTTTTGTCCCAAACATCCATTCTTATCTGCACATGGCAGGAGGGTGGACAGGAAAAAGGGAGGTGAAAAATTTCTGCAGCTGAGCTTTTATGTACAGCAAAGCTTTTCAGGATAAGTCAGCGTAGTTGTGGCAGTCTGACTTCCCCCTCACATTCATTCACCCTTTGCATAAGGAATTTCTTTTGGAGAGCTGTGGATACTTCCAAGGTGATAAATGGGAGAAAAGGCACCTCTGCAGATAGCAGCCTGTAGATAACAGTTCAATTGCTGCTGAAGCTTCAGAGTGCTATGGCATTCATTAAAGTGATTAGGAAATTATCAACTAAGGAGGCTTTAAAAACGAATTTTGTATCAGATAAATCATAGAATCATAATACTTGAACCTTTCCAATGCTACTTCTAAGAAAAACAGGTTGTGGAAAATGGCCTGTCAGCTCTTCCTCTGCCTCCCCTCATAAACCAAGTATGCAGCAGTTGCTTTCTGTCAGAGTGCTTCACGTATAAACTTGTGTTACTGTTCACTGCCTAATAAGAGGAAAGATTTTATATGTACGCTCTAAGCAAAGAGAAATTTGGTAAGGTAGCTCAGGCAGATCTTAAATCCCTGGATGATTTTCTGTTGTATTTTTAAGATGATGTTCACAATTTTGCAATCACAGGGCAGAGAACAAATGAAACGGGACAGTATGACAAACCACCCCCAACCCAGACTTCCCATACTTGCTGTCTCGCAGGGCACAGGTTCCACCCTGGCTCTACTACACTTTAATTTCAAATACTGTGCCAAACATACAGAAACCAAAATATGAAACCGAGGGCCCTTCTCATCCAAAACCTCGCTCCCTGCAGTCAGACCCTACACAAGACCCTGCTCTCCTGACTAGCATTTTAAATCCAGACAACCGATCAAAGCAGCTCATCAAATTTCAGGCTCTAGAGTCCAGCTGGCAAACAACTGCAGAAGCTCAATGATATTTACTGTCATTTTCCTCTCCATTTACAAAGCCCTAGGACAAATAGAGGATAAAGCCATGAAAATGCCGCTTTGTGCATTTTATGTTGCATATAAAGGTACGGAAATAGAACTGACCCACAGATAACCACATACAGCTCATGCCTAGCTGTGTTTTACTTAAGTTGCAAAAATATGGACATTTCCATTATCTGAAACTGCGGCAGAATGAAAAGGCTTCAAGCAGCTGGGCATGGAGAGCCAGTTCTTGTCCCAGCTCTGCCACTGCCAGGCTCAGTGATCAAGAACAACTCACTTCTCTACACCTTTTCCTTCTCCCCGCTTCCCTTGTGCAGATTCTGACCTCTCCAAATTGACAGCTGTCCACAAGGTGTGGTCTCAAGTCACTGGAGCTGAGCTAAACTCATGCCACCAGAAGAGATGTAGGTGTTCTCAGCTTCACCCCTCTGCCTGCCCCCACTGCATCAGCCCTGAGAGGTCCAGCTGAAAACTAACCCCACCAAGACAAGCCAGAAGAGCTCACTGGGAGAGCTGGGACCACACGAGGGCTGGTGGGGAGGCTGGGGAGCCATGCTTCCTACACACAGCACAGGGCACCAACACGTAAGTGAGCCATGCTTGTAGTAGGAAAGGCTCAGGTATCTGCTGTGCTCATGCGAGGAACAGTGCTTCTTGTCAACGGTGCTGGAGATATTTTCCTGCAGTCAACACTGGAATTCACCCATTCTTGTAGGATTTACTTGACCATTTACATAAAAAATAATACATATATATCATGTCTGCATGACACTGTTCTTCCAGTATTCAGCATATTTGTGTTAGGAATCAGATGCTGAACTCGCTACAGATTTGAAGGTATCCCACAAATTCAACAGCCAGCAATGCAATCTGGACTCAGGCAGAATTAGGTCCTTCTGGGAGCCACCAGGAAAAGCACATACTGTGTAGTGCCAAAGTATGAGAACAGGTAGCATCAGTAAAGCAAAAGCTGCTTTCTTAAACAGCTACACAAGGAAACGCTGGAATTAGTGATCCAGCAGAAGCAAGTTTTTGACTGTAGATCTTCCAACACTGTGCTCTGATTGTACTCATCATGGTCTGCTAAAGCAAAGTGGTCATCTAACTCAGATCGGAAGTGCAAGACTGAGGGTAAAAAGGCACAGAGACAGAAAGCACTCTATCCAGACAGCACATATCATGACGAAGTAGGTCTCTTACCTGAAAATCCTTGTCTTTGACAAGCCAAACAAGGAGCTGAAAATAGCAATGAAGATGCAAAAGTGTGTTAAAACAATGAACCAAACGAGGGCTCTGGGAATTTTAGGAAGCCTTCTCCTGAAAAACCACATGGTGAGATGCCTGAGAGCAAGAGGCTTTGCTGCTGCTGCTGCCCAGAAGCGCTCACTAGGCAGTGCTTTCCAAAGGAGTGTTGAATGAGTGGGCTGGTCTTCTCTCTGGATTTCCCTAGAAGAGCGTGCACACCCTCTCTCCCAACATTCCCAGACATTCCATACACGGACCCAGTTTCTCAGACAAGACAGCAGCTTTGCACTGTTCCCATCTGTCACCCTAATCTTACTGCAACACAGAGTAGGGGAGGAAACACCTTTTATTGCAAACAACGGAAGTTTCCTATATTTTCCTTAATGAGGTTGGTCCGGTGTAAGAAGGAAACCCTTTACCTCTAATCTGGTGGAAGTGTCACTGGGAACATTTGCGTGAATTATGGAAGTAGACATAGTTACAGTCAAAGTAATTAGCTTTCAAACCACCGCCTGCCCAAGGGCTCAGGCAAGGTTCTAGGCATAACCATAAACAGACCTTTATTTTCTTCTTCATGCAGTACTTGCTTGCAGCTGCAATCCAGAAGCAATCCCTGCCCCCAAAAGCTGATGGCTAGATACACATCCATTTTACCTTGTGATCGCTTTGAAACAAGTCAAAGTCAGACTCCTTGCAAGTCCACCATAGAGCAGGGGAGTTTGTGTTTAAAGGCAGATTAGAGCTTGGTTAAAGCATTAGAGGACAGGGCTTAGAGTTCCCTCCCTCTCTAATTAAGCTGACCTGCCTTTAGGGCAACTGAAAAAACTTCATCCAGTATTTCACCTGTCTGAAAGGTGCCGACTCCATCACAATCTAACCCTGCTATTGCTGATGAACTTGTTACACAGGCCTGCCTGCAGCTCAGGTTCCCAAACTGGCTCAGAAGTGTGCCCCTTCAGCTCTGAGCTGCTTGTACAGATAGCAGCAATACGCGCTCTTCAGCTGCTGCTCTTTGTGAGCTCTCAGTCAAGCCTCCTCCAGCACCAACTCTAGGACTGGCCTTTTAGTTCTGGCTTTTGAACTCTTGCCTCATCACTTCACAGGGATCCCTGAGTGGCCAGGAAATGACAGCTATGTCAGCTCGCCACTAAGACAGGACATGGATGGATTTGAGTCTGTGGTTAGTTGTAGAGTTTAAAAGAACTAGATCACCCTGGTGGTCCCCACAGCACAGCACCTTGAAATCCCATTGGTTCCTAGGGAGCATCTAATATATCTTAATTTTTATTCCACATAACACTGAACTATATTTCAGGTTTCTTGTATCTGTGAATCATGCCGTCATGCACAGACAGACAACTGCCTCCTACACTACTGCCCTTACTGGGACCCTGCTCATTTGCGTTTTGGACAGTAAACCCAGGCTTTGTTCATCAACAGTGTCAGTTAAAACACAACTTCACTAATGCCATGTGCACACAAAACGCAACAAAAAAGGGTAATGAATCCCTGCCGCAACCCTAGGGGTTTGCCCTACACTTGGTTTGAGCCACGAGCATATTCAGACCTGGGGTATGTTGCTTCTCATTGATAGGTAGCACCTGACAATCTCTCTCCCCATCCCAAGTTCCGCAATACATTTCTCATCCTCTCCTCTTCATGAAAATCAGCAGTTTGCCTGGAGATTGATCTCTGGCAATCTGCAATACATCTCCCTGTCAGCACAGGGAAAGATTAGCAGAGGTGAACACCACAGCCAGAGAAACACTTACCTGTACCAGAGGTGTAATTTTACATGCTACAGCAAAGGGCTATTTTAACTCATGGGAAGCTGTTAAATATTAGCCCTGACAATTCAAGGGGAAATGGCCATATTGCTTTTTACAACATAGGCTGCTTTTGCACAGCTCTTATCAAAAATTAAGCTCAGATATAGCAAAGCTTTTGTTGACAGTATCACAAATCTCAGAAGCTAGTACTCACACTGTTACTGAATACACAGAGAACTGAAGATGTTTGCTTTAAGTTACAGGAAAGCCAGTCAACAGGTTTCACACCTACCTCGTTCCCCGCCACGCGTCACAGCAAAAAGCTGCAAGGAATCCCTGTACAAGGCTCAGCAGCAGCTGCATTTCTTTATTGTCCGTACTTCCCGACAAGTTACTCTCTCTGGATTTAAGTGCAAGACATCGGTTATCAGAGGACCTAGGAGGGAAAAATGAAACAATAATCCGTCAAACAATTACAGGCACTGAGAAGGGGATCAGCCAAGGTATCGCCATATTCCTGGGCAGCCCTCATTAGCTCCAGGCAATCCTAGAGAGGCGGGCTCCAGGTCTGGGTGTGCAGCAGGCAAGTAGCAACTCTGTGCCCACAAGATCTCCAACAAGGCATTCTTACAGGAACAAGTATCAGTCCTGAAGCACCAATATGCAGCGTACACAGCACAGCTTCATTTTAGCCTTCCTCTTTCAAGCCCTACGCACCTTCACTCATACTGCTTGGAAGAAGCTACTTGTGTGTGACTACAAGGCTTTTTTTGTTAATAGGGTCCCAAAGGGAAATTCTGGAGGCAGCAAACATATTCCTTCAGCCTCCTCCATGTAACATTACTGCGAAACCAAGAGCCACAAGGGATAGCAAGATTCCTACAACCAGAAAAAGACAGCTTTCTTTGCTTTTAAGGAACTGTGCTGGCAATTGTGGAGAACATATCTCTAGTACTTTATGTTCAGGAAAGACTGTGCTTGGGGGAATATCCAAATCTCTGGCAAACATATTAGTCAAAAGCAGGCTTGCTATGCAAAACACACAGCTTTTCACCTTCTTGGTGTAAGAAAAGAAAATCTAAAAAAAAAAAAAGCCTATCAGATCACTGCCTTTCACTTCCTTGGGAGTATTATTTCATCATCCTCCACCCTCACTGCCGAAATCAGTCTGTCAGAGCTCAGGCAACCAGGCTGGTTAGCTCAAACATGAGGTTAGCTTGGGAAACAGGGAGGTATTGTAACTCCTCAGGGATGGCCGGGTGAAAACTGAGGCCAAGAGCAGAGCTGCTCCCTTGTAAAGCTCTGTAAGAATATGGTTCCCAGGATACACAGGGCTCCCAGCCCACAGACAGGGAGATAATAAGTGAAGACTGCACCTAACACAGGGGCTGGCAACCTCCCAAGGGCCACAGGCCAGACGCCCGCCTCCTTTTCCAAAAGAGGTTTGGCATGTTTCTCTGGCAGTCCTACTGGCAATCCCAGGGGATGCTGCTTCTCTCACGGTGCAGAGGCTCCGAGCCCAACCCTGCTGCTCCATGTTCAGTCTGTCCAGCTACCAATATCAATGCCCACACCAGAATTTCTTCTGTTCTTTAGCGCTGTGAAAACAAGACTTTTTTTTTCTTTTTTTAAGCAAACTCCACCTGGGACCATCAAGTGAAGATGGTTATCTGTTAGCCCTTTTCCATCTCTAACAGTCCGTTTAATTCCACATCCACTTAACTACATCCTTAGTTACATCCTGGGCAGGTAAAAAGGCAGATTTGCCTTTCTGGAGTAGTTTTTTTTCATAAACAAACCTTAGCTCCATTAGATCTTAAGCTGTGCGTGTTGTGGGTGTCAGCTTGAGTCTGAACTATGCCACAATTTATCTGCATGCACGTCCTCCAGAGGGCTGTGTATCAAATCTTGCTTACTTGCCTGTGCCCTGTCTGCTTTCCACCTTCCCATGGCTCTGGGCTAGGGAACAGGGCATCACAAGATGTGCTTTAACGACAGAGCCGTTCTACAAATTGATCAAGCTTCACTGTAGGACAAACTTGTCTTTCAGTGATGTCCAACACATACCAAAACCAGTACTTGACTAGAAGCCTGTGGAATAAGGACCTGCTCATGAAGCTGGGGATGTTTGGACCTGTTCACAGTACTACTTGATAAGAACCGAGTGTTATAACTTGGAGAGCAAAAGACTGCCATTGCCTGCAGCATGCGACTGCTCAGTGGTCATGCCTGTGGGTTAGCGAAGGCTAAGCTTGCACCGGCTTGGCTTGGAAATGCAAGGTTCTTGTTTTCCGCTCCCAGTTCAGTAGTATTCAGAAGCACATGCTTTCAGGCTGGGAATCCAGGGGAGGGGGAAGAAATTACAAGAGCAAACTCTGCACAGCTATTTGTCTTGGTGAAAACCAAACAAAACTGACAGCCCAACAACTCCCAAGCTTGCCTTCATTCCACACTCGCTGGCCATTTGCCAGCAAGTTCCTTCTCTTCTGTGTCAAACCTTCTCTCAAAAACTGAACAAACACCCAGAGACAACAGCATTTATTGGGGCAAAGGCCCCACCTCTTCTACTGCTGCACTTGCAAGAATACCCACGGTTTTTTCACAGAGCAAAGCCTCAGAGAACTGTGCCAGGAGGTGGGGAACAGCTTAGTGAGTCAACTGGGCTGTGTTCTCCATGGGCTGAAACAGCCCACGAGAAAAGGAGACAGTGGCTTTCATGGCGGAACGCTAGCAAGCGCCGCCTCAGTGTCCACACAGCAGAGATGCAGAGAATGGAAAACTTGTTGGTTTTTATTAGTGCTGATTTGTCTGCTTGGTATCCAGCCCCACCCAGCTAATGCCCCAGTAAAGAAAGTGCCTTGAATCTATGTTGTAACAGCAGATGATATGGGTCCAAGCTGGAGTATTTCCCCCTGTTCCACCGGCAATGGGAACATAGGCTCCTCCAGCCAACTCCCACGCAGCAGGGAAAGCCCTTGCCTGGAGCAACCACTGGGAGATGGGGTATAAATGCTCTGAATTTGGCCATATTACAGCCTCTGGTCACTGGCACTTGTTTCAGGTCTTTCTGCAAGCACAGTGACTACTCAGCTATTAAGAATGCTCCACAGCTATAGGTGTTAACCTCTCTGTACTGAGTGAAGCAGACAAGTCTTCCATGGCACTGCTCTTCTGCCTCTTGAGCTCGTCACCATTCACCCCATCCCGCTTAAGCTGCAACAGGCTCTAGTCTCAGCATTCCTTTCTCAGATACACAAAGCTGAGAAGACTGATGAGACTTCTCTTAATTCAAAATCAAAAACTTCATCTGAGAGAATTAAAACAAAACAAAACAAAAACCAAACAAAAAAAACCAAACCCCAAACTAGAAGAATACACTCCCAGCAACAATGGCTGGAAATGTCAGCTGGAGTTACATTGGCTGGAAAGAACCGGGGCTCCTTTATCCAAATGCCTCCCTCAACAGCCTTCTGTCTGTGCCATCCCAGCAGTAAGCCTCACATATCACCCGAGAACTGACAGACAGACAGAAAACTGACACCACTTCAGGGCTGATATGGGTTGTGGGCTTTTTTCCCCTTTAAAATCTATGTGATGGAAAGGGAGAAAATATTCTGTTCCTTGACGAGGAAACTCTCAGAGAGCTGTTCCCCCGAGCAGCAGGGCAGTACTGCAGGCAGGTGAGGAGGTAATTTATTAAATCATGGCTGGCTGGCCTCCCTTCAGAAAAGCAGCCTCTCCGACTCCTGTCCCTGATAGCTGCCAGGAGTAGGAGTGTTCCAGGACTCTCCACTGTTCCAGAGAAAGAAACACAAGAATCACAAATCCCAAGTTCCTCTCCGTACCCCTGGCAAAAAATGCAAGCGTATTATGTCAGCACTTCACGTCTGGCTGCAAAAATCAGACCCTGCACCGATATGAATTACAGAATCACATCTGTGTGGGAGCCTACTAATTTTAGAGCCAGAAGTGAAATATTTCTTGCTAAAGGTCTTTCCCATACTCTTCCCACTGACTTAACAACAGAAACCATCCCTCTTGACATCTGGCAGGACAAATGCGCCATTTGGCATCCTTTGGGGTGAAAAGTGCTACAGGAATGCAAGATGTAAGCCTGTTTCTTCAGTGGTATAAATCATCATGTCCCTGACTTGCACTTGGAAAAACGTGGCCTCGCAGTGGCTTCCTCTCTGCTCCTGACTGACAGATGCATCAGAGAAGTGCAGTCCCATTTTTAGCTGCAAGAGCAGCACAGCCACAGGGTCCTGTGAGAAGCAAGATGGATTTGCTGCTGGAAATCACATGCTTCTCTTCCCTTCTCTCTCCTCTGTCTATTGTCTTCTATTTAACAGTTCCCCTGCTTTATTTAGATACCTACAGGGTCCTGTGCTACTTACCTCCATCCTCCTCCTATTAACTTGACAGAGGCTTTTGCCCGGCCATGGAGAGAAGGTAATTCTTTGCCACCCCAGTTGCACAACACCTATCAACCTCATACTGGGAAAACCCCAGGCAAAGTAATTGCTGGGCAGGAGAGCAGCACACTGTGCTGTTGTAGTGGAAATGTGAGATACTTGTGCTCAGCAAGGGCATGTCATTCTCTCCGGGTTCCCTCGGAGCTACTTACCATCTGTTCAATCGGGGTTTGTCTCACAGGCCTTGCATCTCCAGGAAGGACACTCCTGTTGCACAGTCTCAGCCGAGACCGAGACGATCAGCCAGTCTGTTTCTAATAATGCTGTACAATGACATTATTCATCTCCTCCTGTGAGCTGCACTTCCTAAAGATGGGTCTCTCTCTAGTGAAAAGCATGGCCCGGAGAAGTCAGGCAGGAGTGTGTTTGCTCCTAGCTCTGCAGCTTGCACCTCAAGCCTTGCATCCTCATGTTTAGTTATCAAATGAGAANTCAGGCCTAAGACAGGAACAGCCTAAGCTGTGCAATTAACAGGATGATAACAAATTCAGGTGATGCTCAGCCCTTGTGCTAATCTCCGCTAGCCTGCCCTTACAGCTCTCCTCCATAGCGGGCATTTTGCACTCACTGAGATGCTACCCATTCATCTAGAATGAGTTACACTGCAGAGCCACAGCAACAAAGCCTGGAAGAGACATCTTGAAAGGTCATCTTATGCAGCTTCAAGCTTCGGTGATATCTAAGCCAACCCTGTGACTCAGGGTTGAGTTTATGTTTTTATTGTTCATATTTTAGTTTTGAATTTTATGAGTATATGAGTTTCATATCAACATACATTCGTTATGACTTTATACAGATGTCAACTGGGGCTTGTCGACCTTACAGCACTTACAGTTTCCCTCCCTCTCCCTAAGCAATCTACACTGCTGCGTCATACTCCACTGACTGTCACCTAGGGCACCACCTTTGCTCCACCCCACATTGCAGCTTGGTCAATGTTTGAGTTCATATTTACCCCTTGATATCGTAACCATAAGTAAACACAAGCCCAGTTAATGAAAATAACTAATACGTTAAGAGTAAATGCACAAAACAATCAAGAGCAAGAGGACACCGAGAGCTCTGCAGAAAAATAAGGACTGTGGAAAATGACTCTTCTGGTTGTTTAACTATGTGTGCTATTCTGTGAAACGATGCGGTAGAGTGCTCTGAGAAACCAAGAGCAAATAACAAGCCTTTGAGTTTATAAACTTTACCTAATTTACCCTAAAGCGCTTGCATATTACCTTACTGTTGTCCCTTCAGTTGATACTGAAAGGCAGTCACTGCTGAAAGGAACGTGACGAGCCGTGCTACAGCACCACACACTTCTCCAGACAGAAGGTCTCTGAAATAAACAGAAAGGAGACAGCGCGGTAAAAGGCAGATAATCACATGAGAACTCAACCAGGATGGAGCCAGCAGGCCTGCTCTTGCCCAGAGCTACACGGATATCTTTTTGTTTTCAGCTTCATCTAGACGCTGGTGGCTCCACCACAAGGACCTCAGAACCCTGACGGCTGACGCCACAAGGCTCCGGCAGCTCACAAGCCTAAGGTGGGCGATTTGTTTTGCCACTGCCAAAGCATTTCACTGTTCGTCAGGAGGCCAATCTATTAGAAACATTTGTAGATGCCAAGTGCCTCACAAGCACATTACAATAACTACCCTGTTTCATGGGTGGAAGTTCGGGTCCTCCCTAAAATACAATTTGATTTGAGAATTAGCTTTATCTCACTCATAACTCACATCTACAAAACGGGCATTGTGTCTTTCAAGATAAATAGGTGGCATTTTACATGTGGAATTTCACATGGTTTGCTATCTAATCTATCCAGGAAAAAAAAATTTCCCGTCTTGTCATGTAGCTAGTCTTTGGGTTCTCTGTTACCCTTAAAACAATTCATTGCCTAGGGATTGCAGCTGAGTTGCAAGACAGTTTTTCTAGAAAGCCAGTCCCTTCAGTTGGTTACTGCTCCCTGCAGAACGCTGTATTCAGCCAGCCTCTCACTTCTCTTAGTATCAGCGTTTGACAAGGTCTGGCCTTACAACTTCAAGTAAACCAGAAGACTGCAGTTCCGTTTATGCATAAATAAATAGCGCATGCTTCGCTATAAAGGCCATTCACTGTATATACCCCAGGCGCAAGTTTATCTGCTACTAACTTTGAAGTGCACCACCAGCCTGGAAAGTCAATAAAAATGGTTATCTTAAGGCTGCCTGATCTTGTGCCAGAGACCCCATCTTAGATATGCTCAGTCACAGATATCTGTTCTACCTGCCCGCTCTGCTAACTGCACCCGGAATGCCAAAATCAAGACAGGCTTGGTGCTCACCAACATTACCAGGGTTTTCCTGCACCGAGTCACACTCATGCCTGCAAACACTCGGCCACCAGTTTTATTAACCTGGTTTGACTCAGAGCAGAGTCCAGGTGACCAAATTTTGTTTCAACACTGCAATTGGCAAGTGGAGTAGATGCACGGAGAAGAGATGAGCAGAACTGGCAGACAACAGACCAGCCTTACACCATCCCTTCCTACATGCACTGAAACACACTTTCGGCATACCTGTCAATACCCTCAGCTAAGTGACCCGAGGAGCCACCTCCTTCTCCGAAACTAGCTGTACACATGGCTATTCTGTGATATTTTGTGCTCACAAAGAAGGAAAAAGAATCGAGACAGGCAGCTAATGCAGCGTCCTGTTCTCTAGTAGATGTGTTTAGAGAGAGTAAGAAGGTTTGTAGGAGGGGGTCTCAGATCACAGCTCTGCTATCCCACCATGTGCTGATGACCCCCTAGGTTGAGGAGACCCCTGCCATTACCATCACCACAGGCTCTCCCACCTTAGGACAATGTGGTGGATCAGACTTGGGCTCCCAGATCCTAGCCCCAAGTGTCTGCATGTGTGTGCCCCCACAGACACTGAAACAGTGGCTTTTTCTCAGCTCAGCCAGTCGCTGTGACTGCAGAGGGCAGGACAGAGCCCACCATGTTTTGGTACAATTAGCAGGAGGGTGTCTGCCTCATCTCTTGTTGCAGGAAGGTGAGCAGGGACATCAAGACCATCGTCACGGGCTTGTCAGTATAAATATTACCAAACTGCCACGCACAATGCAGACCATTCCTGGGTACAGAATATCCATGTACAAACAAGGATAACCCACCCTTTACCAAGAAACCATTTGCCACAAAAGGCTATAGGAGGAGCTGGCAAAAAGGATGGTGGGAGCCAGAGGGAGCAGGTGATGCTCCCGCAGCTCTGTGGGATGCCACCCAGACAGGCAGCATCGCTTGGCTGCAAAGACAGACCTTTGCCATGAAGGACCCTGGAAATGGCCGGGCCTCCCAAGACAGCACTTCTGCTGGAAACCAGTATAAAGGCACGGGATGCAGATCCGTCATCTTCTCTGCCTGGGCACCCAAAGTTTTGCAGTGGTAAGGATGCCGCTCCCCACCAGTACCAGCAGTGGAGCAGCTCCACTAGCAGCCTACCATGGATTAAGGGGCTTCTCGTAAACCTGCAGCATCTCTGCCGAGATGACTGCTGAGCTGCAGGTGAAATAGCGAAGTGCAAGAGAAGGACATCCCAAATTTTGTCTGCACAAGTTCCCAGCCCTCAGAACAGGAAACCACTTGCTAACATCACAGTTTGCAGGATCTTCACAGCCCACCGTGCCCCATGCAGAACATTTCAGTGGTGGAAGCTTCCCAGGAGGCATTTCCTCGAGGTCACGCACAGGTCCAAGAGCCACTTCTTATGATTTTGATTCACACAGGAATTCCTCTCTGCTGCAATAAGTTACATTCTCGGTTACATTAATATCAGATTTTTTCCCCTAGTTTTGCTCTCTGATGTGGCTGTTCATCTGTGAGAACAGATATAGGGGAGAAGGGAAAGCTGGGGACCAGAGTCCCTTGCAGATCTCAGGGGCAGCACAAAGGACTGCTGGATCTCCCAGTTCCCTGAATGGTGTGTTAAATCAAACAGCCAAACAGAAAATTTCCCACCTCAGTGGCGCTGACAGGAGTTTAAAAAGAACAAAACAAAGCACAGGAGGTGTGTAGGACAATGGGTAATTTCCTCAGACATCTTAGGGAACCATCTCATCAACCCACAGGCAGCTCTGCCAATTTAACAGTGCAATTGTAGGGTTGTTGAAACTGTCATGGTTTACACACAAAATGGGAGTAAAGGCCTAAAGCTCTTGGGTGTTCATGGACAGCTTGAAAAAGGCTGAAAGATAAAATCCCCCCCTAAAAACAAGTTTTCAGAATGCCTCTGTTCCTTTCTCAAGGTCTCTGGGTTCATACACAGTGGCACGCCACACAACGGCATACAGCTCTGCCCTGCCACAAGGGCAGCAGATCAGACACAGAAATCCTTTACTGCAGGACAAAGAAACACAGCCCGTGAAGGAGAAAGAATCGGCAGCACCCAACCTACAATTTTCATGCAGCGCTGCCCGAAATAAAGTCTTCTTGCTCATGCCAGAAGTCAAACTTCACCACTACAAAGTTGATTTAAGTGCGTGGGTGTGCAAATTTCAGCATAGTCTGTACAGAGAAAAGCTGTGGTTTCTATTTCCTCCATCCCGTTTCCACTGGTCTTTCTATTGCTAATATGCAGGTAACACCCTGTGTAACTCATCCAATAGCTTCGCATCGCGGTGGAAAAACAAGCAAAACAAAGACCATGGAAGAGGAACAGACAACACCTACCCAGGCAATCAAAACCGAAGTGTATAAACATGCACAGAGATCTTTTAACAAAAAACCAAAACAAACAGCAAGTTCAGAGACCAAGAGGTGCAAGTCCCTCTCCCAGCCACTCGGACCACATCGGATAAGTATCCAGAAACTCCTCCATTTTGCAAAAGACATAGCTCTGACTTCTAGGACAAACGTCAGACACTGGGACAAGCCTAGGCAGCCAGTCATTCCACCTCCCTCAAAACTGCTTCCCCAGGCAGTCCTGGTTTATCTGTCCGGTCACATTCTCAGTAAGCCCCTCTTCCCTCAGAAGCTCATGGCCATCTCCATTAGCTGCTGGGCTATAACGGTTCTCCTCCAAAAGGAAACAACTGGATTTTTACATGGTCCTTGCTGATAACGAAAGGACACACTCCACGCAAACGGAGTGGTGGCTAAAGGGAATTCAGGGTGACAGCAGGGATTAAAAAGATCCTGTGCTTCAATGGGGAGCCGCCACCCTGAGTCCAAACAGCTTACAGTAAGACGAGAAATTAAGGCATGAATCTGATGCTGTTATTCATCTGAAGTCAGGACTTGCCCCAGGTATGAACCACTGGCCTCCTCAAAGTCAGATACTATGTCTTCTGCCCTCGGCTTTCCCCCCGCGTTTGTAGGAGCCACTCGCTAGGCCCTGGCTAGTCACACCTATGCATGCCTCCCGCCACATCAGCTCTCCATTAGCTCAGAGGCGGCTGCTGCAGGAACACGGGTACCGACCAGAGCCTTGCCAGTGACACAGAGCATAACGCTCTGTGCTGAACCAGTGCCATCGCACAGGGGTTTCCTACCTGACCTCCACAGACTAGCAACAGTCATCAGAAACATCTACTGCTGGCAGACGGCACTTTTCTCCGCAAAGTTCCGCTCTGCTACCAGAATTCGGGGTATCTGGAAACTGAAGGAAGCTGATAGCTGGTCCTGTGATGCTAGAAGGCACTAAAAATTCAAAATATCACCTTTCAGAACAGCTACTGAACTGATGCAGCCATCTTCACTTACTATGAACTAAATACTTTCATCACTTCCTCTCCCACCCTCCCATTTCCTTAAACCAGCATCTTGAGTTAACTTCTACTTCAGTTATCAGTTATACTGATAACTGAATTCCAACAGCTGAGTCATAGGCAGAGATTGCAAAGCCATTTATCATGCCACACAGGCTACTATTCTTTATTTCCTTTCCAATAAAAATCTGTATCAGTGTTGACAAGGAAAACAAATTACAGAGGCAATGATCCACAAAGTCCAATCCTTTGTAAGGATTGCAGTTATATCTTTAAGAGAGTTATAAAATAATACAATAAAAAGTCACAAGGATGTTAGAATAATATCACAGAAGTCGCAAATAGCTATTTCAGATCTTATCTGGTGCTATGCTAGCCAATGCTAGGGCAGGCAAACAAAATTCAAACTCGAGACCTGGCCTCTGGAAAGGTGGTTTCATCAGCAGAATGTCTCCTCTTCCCCCACAACGCAGTATAACCACAGACTCTGGAAACAAGCTTTTTCCCCAGCAGCTCCTAGCTAGCTTATTGCACTTGACCAAGCCAACAAATACTCGCCCCGCAGGTGAAACAAAGCTTAAGCCTTGGGGGCTGGGGGCTGAGGGGAGCTTTAAATGAGATTTTTTAGAAAAATTCTGGTCCTGTTTAGGAGGAATTGCTCAGAAAATATGAGTTTTCCTATCTGCGGTCATTAGCTAAGTGTAGCCATTCTCAGGAGTGCTGGACAACAGGTGGATCACAACATACAGGACTTGGGAGATATTTGCTAAGGAGAAAAGGACTGTGCATAAACTTAATTCTCTCAGAAGCAAAACTGTACTTGAAGTCTTCAGTCGGAGCTATGCAGGACCCCTCTGCTGTTCACATAAAACAACAGCACCATCCAGCGGATAAAGAGTACTTGCTTTTCCTCTCCCACCAGCTCACGTTTACCTACATTTATCTACAGAAAGTGCAGTATATAAACTTTCTTCCAATTCTGAGCACTTTAGGGTTTCATTTTCCCTAGCCTTGGGCTAGAAAAGGTGAGACATTTCAGGAGCGTGGTAGAAAATAGCTGTAAAAAGAATCATACTTTCTGCCAGGCAGCTCCGTCTGCAGCACTGTCTCTAAGCGTTGCCTTTCCTTGCACCAAGACCGCAATCTCTTAATGATTGCTGAGGCGGGATAACTGAACCTAATGGACGCGAGTACTCTTCATACCTCACCCTTGGACTTTGCCACTGGAAACCACCTCACAGCCAGATGGGCTGCAGTGAGCCTACATGTGGCCACATGGAGAAGGCACGCAACCTCCCCGGCCTCGTTTGGCCCAGTTCACGCTGCCGATTTTGTAGGTGCGTTGAGATTGCCAAGGATTCCCCAGGACTATGTCAGTTGGCTGCTCCATCTCTTTCTATAGCAGCATCCCTAACAATTTGACTTAATGCGTGGGAACAGCCACAATCCCCACAGTAGGCTTGACACCACCATCTCAGGGAAAACAAGATCAGTTACCCACCTTATGAGACATATGAAGATGAAGCAAGCTATGTAGCACCTCCTCTTTGTTAGTTTATTGCTCCCAATACAAATTAGTTAATGAATGCGAGCAGTACAGAGCATTCCCAACAACTGATCACACCGTGACTCACTCACTACACATATGTATCTCAGTGACTGCATTCCTGACCTGCTTTGGGAATTAGGAAAGCATTTCAGACAAGAGATTTTCCCCTTTAGAAAAAGGAGTGTCCCACAGTGATGCCAGAGGTGCTGGCTGGGACCCAGTGATGGGATGTTTTTGATGTGCAATAAATATATTCAAAGTTTAAAAAAAAATCAGAAGGACTTCCATGCTTTACTCTGTTCCTGTCGTAGCAAAAAGCCATATTGAAATCCATGGTACTAGCACTCCATCCCCATCTCCTGAGCTTATCGTTAGGAATTCTTACCACTCGGTGCTGCTTCCGTAACTCCCTCTGAACAGGTAGTCACAGATCAGAATCTTTGCTGCTTCACTTGACATTTAGAGAGGACTCACAAGAAAGATCACATTCCTGGAACATGTCAAAGCCCCAATAAAAACTCCCCTTTGTGAGAAAAGCTTTAGTCATCTTATGGAGAAAGGAGAATAAAACAAAATACCGTTCACTTGCTGCAAACAGAAGGTAGCAGACACCGCTGTACATTTTCCACCACCTCTGAGGCTATGTTGGTCAGACAACTTCCAGAGGAAAAGGTGACAACACCAAGGGTTTTAGAGTGATTTGTCTCTTTGGACACTTTTTATATAGTCCTTATATCAAAATGTTATTCACCAAAAAAAGTGTGGGTGGTAATAAAGGCAAAGCTGCCTTCTTAAAACAGGAGGTGCTTTATGCCACACATTCACTGCTTGATTGCTACATAAATTCCTTGGAGTTGCCAGTTATTGTAAATTTCAGAACTGGTTATTTCACTCTTCAGAGGAAATTATATTCTCTAAAATGGATTGTTACCTACAACATGATTTTTGAGCTTTGTTCCCACCGTTCTCATGGGAATAAACCCCATCTATTATAAATTCAGACACTGTGGATTTAATTCCTTGTTAAATGCATGTAGCCTGGATACAGTAATTAAGAGACATGAGGGACTGGGCGGGGTGTGGGGGGGGAGGGTGTCAAACCAAAAAGAACCCTGAAAGAAAGGAGTGCGTGGTGTTTTTTTAGTGCTATAACTCCAAAGCAGGTCTGGAAACTCCTACTTGTTCTCCTCTGGTGGATATTAATGAGGACTTTCACCTTTGATTCATTCTGAGAAATGCCCCAGAGGAATTTATTCAAAATATTTGACATGGTCTGCAAAAATCCCGTAACTCCCCTTAAGAGCGCAGAAGGCAACCTAAGATGGAAAATAACCTCGTAGGTGCAGAGAGCAGAGGGTTTATGGTGGTATGGGGCCACACTCTTTCCTCATCTAGAACTATTCCAGTTTCCTTCGAAGGGAAGGACAGTGGAAGCCCACCTCTTCCCTATCAGACGCACCTGACGAGCTCACCGGCACAAGGTCTCATACTCTTGGCGCAGCCATCCCCTTGGCCTCCAGTGCTTACCAGAGGGCCAAGCCCAATTCACGTAACCTCCCCCAGCTCCAGAGCGCAAAGCAGATGCTATCACATTACCGAGCGTAAGGCTTACCAACGCCAGAGGCAACCTGCGCAAAAAAACCCCTCATTTAAAAAGATCTGTAGAGAAAGTCTCCAAACCTGAAATCCCTATCAAAGCTACCTGCAGAGCCAGAGGAGCGGAATTCTGCTTTCTTTATCCCCGGCCTTCACCCCCACTGCCTCCCCACCTACTACAGCTCCTGAACTAAGTCATACCAGCCTTTTTTTTAAACCTGGGTCCTCTCTCTGGTGCTTGAAGACTGCCCAAGCTTAAGTGAGAAATGAAACACGTCCAAGAGCTCTGAGGATGTGGAACAGAACCCTCCCCTTCTCTGATCTACCCAGGTTTGGATCGCGACGACGCAGCCTGTTCCTTACCTGCAGGACGGAGCCATGCCACCATGTTAGGAGAGACCTTCTCTGCAGCTACCTGGAAGGGGCTGCAGAGAGGTGGGTGTCCGCCGCCTCCCAGGTCACAAGCGATGGGAGACAGCCTCAGGTTGTGCCAGGGGAGGGTTAGAGCGAACATTAGGAAAGACTGATTCACCGAAAGGGTTATCAAGCATTGGAACAGGCTGCCCAGAGAGGCGGTTGAGTCACCATCCCCTGAGGTATTTAAAGGACCTGTAGTTGTGGCACTTGGGGACACGGCTTAGTGGTGGACTTGGCAGGGCTGGGTTAACGGTTGGACGCGACGATCTTAAAGAGGTCTTTTCCAACCTAAGTGACTCTATGATTACACGAAAGTGTGCCTGGAGGGGTGGCAGGAGCACACCTAAGAAAAGAATGGGGCTACAAAACATCTTGGCAAGGTCCCCGGACGCAGGGCTCTCGGTGCCAGCCGGGCAGCAGCACACGCCCGCCACCGAGCGCGAACGCACTGCACAGCCGCTCAAACCACGGCCACCTCGGCTCATCTCACTGCGCCCCCGCTCCCAGCCCACGGGAACGGACGTCCAGGCGGCCTCGGCGGGCTTCGGGAGAGGCTGAGCTCCCGGCGGCGGTGCCAGCCTCGGCCGGACACCCACCGACGGCCGCCCTTCCGACGGCCGCCCTCCCGCCGCCGCCGCGGCCGCCATCTTAGCGCCTCTTCCCGCCCTGCCGCGGCGCCTGACGGGGCTTCGCGTCGCCCTGCGGGAGCCAGGCGGGGACACGAGCGTGCAGGGGCGGGCGGCCGCGGGCGGGCGGCCCCTTCCCGGGCCCGGCCCTGGG
>VZTV01099081.1:97074-128105 GCA_013400875.1 Anhinga rufa
GACTGATAAAAGGTAACATCGCGCCTCGGAAGACCCTGAGAACGGGGTGATAAAGTGTGTGGTCAAGGAGGGCAGCTAATTGGGGTGTTGATAAGAACTGAAAGCGTCCTTTAGGTGAATTATCCTCATTATAATACTAAAAATCACACCCATAAGCCAGAAACCCCCCCACTCAAATAAGCCCTGCGCTCTCTGAGCGCGTGGTGAATTTAAAGGGAGCTATGCCTTTACATCGAAGCGAGAAAGAAATGAATCAGTTATTAGCTGGGGGTGTGTGAATATTCGCTGTGACTGACGCACTGAACTGCATAAATACCTTGCAGTTTCTCGGTGCGGGGCGCAGCGTTGCGGGTCACACCCCAGCACCCATCTTTGCGCAAAAATGAGTTGAATAAAGCCCCTCCGCTCCGTGTGGAGTTTGGCGTTTTGCACGCCGGGCGAACAAGCCCGCTTTTCAGGGTAACGCGGGGGCTGATGCGGGGCCCTCCCGGCCACGTCTGCAGCCCCAGAGCTTGCCGGGGGGAGCACGGCTCCCCGATGGCCATCACGGCGTTCCCCCGCCCCGCGACCCTGCGATCCTGCGACCGCATTCGTGCCCGCCAGCCCTGCGCGGGGCCGAGGAAGAGCGGCCGGTGTTACCTCCGAGGACAACACCCAGGAGGGGAGGTCCTGCTGTAGCAGCTGCTGAAGCTTCCTGTGATGAGCCCAGAGGGAGAAGGCGGTGAGAAGCTGGCCAGCCAAGTCAGGACGTACGCCGGGGCTGCGGGTCCCAGCGGCCTCCAAACGCCACCTCCCTGCTGCGTCCATGGGGCACACGCAGACGTGCCCAGTGGGCTCCTCTTCGCTGCAGCCCCGCGCTGCACGCAGAGGAGACACACCTTTTAAAACCCATGGGGTTTACACCTAGACACCCCTTTGTTTCATGTCTCAGGCACAGGCTTCTTTATTTAGCTTAATTTCTTAAAGTTCGGACTAGTAAATGATGGGTCTTTCATCACTGTCCTGTCATCAACAGCGTCTTAACATTTTGGTGGCGCTGCTCGGCATTGGTATGGGCAGGGCAGGTTTAATGCCGGCTGCACTTCCATATTCATTGCCAGCTTAATGTGAAGCTGAGGAGTTTGAGGAATTTTTTTCAGAAACGTTCCTGTTCTTCTCTGCCCACATGTAAAAGAAGAAATATAAAAATACTTTGGAAATAAACTGTAAAGTCTACAAGACAAAGACTAAAAATTAACTAAATATTAACTCTCCTTTGCTTGCTTTCAAAAAGAGTTTCCCAGACTCAAAAGGATTACACAAAATAAAGCAAACCTTATCGTTTAAGAGATCATTCCCCTAAAGCTGAGTCAGAAAATGTTGTCTCCTTTTGCCGGCAGTTATTAAAACTGAGAAAATCCTTCCTGATAATAAAGTATTTAGCAGGTTTTTATAGGCGAGAGAAGTACACCAGAAGACATTCAGTTAAAATTAGGAATGCTCGTTGATGATGATGATGATCATGACGGTTGGACTAGATGATCATAGAGGTCTTTTCCAACCTTAATGACTCTATGATTCTATGGCTTAGTCTATCCAAGCCACCAAGGGTTGGTCAAAACCAAGCAAAATACTTGACAAATTCACAGAGCTTTCAGAAGTAAAGTAATTTTCCCCACATAATTTTTTATTTTAGGAGAACAGGACCTGAACTGGACACAACCATCCTTGTAAAATGCCAGCCACCTTCCTGCCCTGCTTTGACCAGTGTCAAGAGGCGAAGAGATGTTTGTGCTTCCAGGCTGAAGTTGGCTGCTGTTTTCTCAGGCATGAAGATGAGCTCAACGGGGTCAGCCGGCACCAACTTGGATTTGTTTCAAAAAGCCAGCGTGAAGGAGGATGAAGCGTTCCTTCCAAGGAGATGAGAACGGCAGCTCGCCTCTAATCGGCGCACTGATGCCTTGGCTTTGGCTATTAGTTTTCTAACTGTAGGACTGGAAGCCTCTCTGCCAAGAGAGGGTGTGCAGTCTCCACCCTTGGAGGTTTTAGAGACCTGACGGGATAAAGCTCTGAGTAACCTGGCTTGATCTCACAGCCAATGCGGCTTTGAGCAGGAGGGCGGACTACAGACCTCCTTGGGTCCCTTCCAACCCGAGTTATTCTATGATTATGTTATTTTCATCCATTTTACATCTATCATCTTTGGCTTTCTTCAGATTTCAAACTGATAAAGTCTAGGTTTGAAAATGCATTTTTATAAAGCATGGCCAGAAAAAAAGCTGCACGTTTTAACTGTTTTGTATGACTGAGACATATGGCCCCGCCAGAAAGAGGTAAAAACCTCTGCACGACATGATAACTCTTAAAGGAGAAATGATACAAAGGGTGAGAAATTGCAAGTCTTTTGAAATACATATATCACAGGCCTATATGTGTTTGTAAAACCAACTGGAACTGCAAAATAACGACCAAAACATGTTTATAGCACTACAGTCTCCAGTGTGCTGCATAATAAGGGCCAAGATGACTTTTGGGCATAGTCTCCACTGGCTGCAAGGTTATATATCGTACAGTCTAAGCTGCTCCTTCATGTCTCCTTCAGACATCTCTCCAAATGTGTCACTTTTTTCCTTCATGAGCCTGAAGATGGCAGCCAGCTGCTCTCTCTGAACCCTGTCAAGAAGAAAAGGAGAAGTAGGAATAGCCAGTCCCCAGAAGGCACTTTGAGCAAGAACACCATGGTCATATGAAACACAAAGTCAAACGCAGGTCACTTTACAAGCCCTACTGACTGCAGGAAATCTGCCCACGTGAGATGAGAAAGAGATAGCCTCTGGTTCTCCTTCCTCCACCTGCCCGTCTATCCAATCATCCTGCGCGTCTCCCTGCCGTTCTTTAAATATGGAGATAAAACAGACTGCTTCAACACCAGCTTTGGAGTTTCTCAGGGCTTATCTATGCTCAAAGTTTTAGGATAACTGGACATGTGGAATTTCATAAGACCAACACGTCCCAATTTGGCAGACTCCATAACGAAACGGGATTAAGCTTCATCAGCACAGTGTCCTTTCATTCTGTAATGAGAGTATGTAGATACAGAGTAATTCAGGAATAGCTATTAAATTTTAAATGCATACCTTGCCTTAGAACTAGAGACTAGACTACCTTCCAGTGTGGGCATGACTTTAATCAGCCACCAGAAGATAAGATCATAGAGAGAAATCTTTGATCGAGAGTTCATCTGCCAACGTCAAATGGTGAGATGGACTCATGCAGCCAGTCCAGCAACGAGGAGATCCCTAGGTGGGCAGAGGCTGGCCCGAGGACCACCTAGCTCAGATTTCCATCCCTAGAAAGTCCCGTAGTAGATGATTAACTCCCTTCTCCCCTTATCAGATGATATCCTGGCTCTCCCTAACCCGAAGCAGTTAACCATTGTTGCATGTCCTGCGGCACAAAGAGTGGTATCTGTCACAGGGCTTTCTTTGAGGACGCTTTATAGGAGGGCTTGTATGGGTGATACATCTACTGATCATCACTCAGGGATACGAAGGGTGGACAGCACTGGAGGGTCATTTGTTCGCAAGTAGCTCACGAACTGATGCAACTGATTTTGATGTCCACAAAATCCTCTTCTGGGGCAAAATGAGTGTGCCCCTTGGCCTCAGAGAGGGCTGGCTGTGGGTTGGTTTGTTCTCACTGCCGGACTCCTACCTGATGGGGATCAGATTGCCGGATTGCCTAGCACACCTCATACCTGACTCTCCTGTGTGAGATTAAAAGAACTAATGAGGCTGTGGTGTTCTGTGGCTGTAACAAGGGAGAAGCAGTTTCTATTACTTCAAGGCTCATTTTGCCCCTTTTGTGACTGTGGGGCCAGAATTCAGCGACAGCCCAGCATCCCAGAGCACAGATCTGCCACAATCCCAGCTCCTCCTGCTTGTTTAGCATCTTGAGACCTCCCCTGGTCTAGGAAGACAGACTCTGGCTCTAACTTCCACATGGTCACCCTGTCAAGAGTCCTCTGTCCCTATCACAGCCATCTTTCCACATAGGACTTTAACACACTGTAATGAATCCATTTAAATGCACGCCATTAGTTAACCTGGAGTGGTCTTCCTGCAGGTCCTGTGTGGACAAGCTATTAGCTGTTCCAGTATCAGGAGGGGTAGAAATACCTATTGATGGGCAAAACCAGGACGCAATCTTTGCCTGGAAGAAGAGGGGACAGCATCAACACATCAGAAGCAACCACACCACGAACGAGATCCATGGAAGGAGACAGGAACAAGCAGAGGAGCCTTCATGTGCTGAGCTCCTGCCAAGCGGGGCTCTGCATTTTCCCCTCTCCTGGCCTAAGCCCCAGCAGAAGCAGGAACAGCAGGCTGTCCTCCCAGCACCATTGCAGCAGGAGGCCAGGAAGAGGGCGGATCCCGGTGAAACCACGCTCATTTGCCAGTTCTTTTCTATTGCAGCTAAAATGCAATTGTCCTAAGGCCAAACATATCCTCATAATGATGTGGGATCTTTTGGCTAGGAAAGCTCTCGCCACAGGCTGTCAAGCGCCCGGGTTTGCCTGTCTCTTCTGTAATTTTTTGTGCTCACATGAATAGCATCCAACTGTCCTTTCCAGACGAGAGGAAGGGAAGCGCAGTCGTTAGTGATCAATATTTTATTTTAGATCACCGCTGGGCACCAGAGGGCACATTTCCAGTCTGCTGTGGAGAAATTCAATACAGAGCTCTGCCTCACGTCTCTGAAATGCATGCCAGCTGGGAGCGCTCCACACAGGTCCGCATCCCTTGCTCGTTATTTCACAGGCATTAACACTGCTGAAAAGTCCCCAAAGGCCCCTTTCCTCGTCTCCAAACCTCCAAAATCAAGATCACAGACAATATCCACTCTATTTTTTTAAGTGCAACATCAGTGCATTTTGGCTCTCCCCTCAACTTTAAATATCAGGACTGTGCATTTGAAAACCAGAAATAAAAAAGAGCTGTTACTACTGTGACTTCTCTGTGCTACATAATCTACAACAAAAACAGAGCAAAACAAAGATAAAGGGAGAAAAGAGCCTGGGAAGGAAGAGTAAGGCATCAAAAAGATGAAACTCATTTTAAAAAGGAGCTTCTCCTACCAAAAGCAACCTTGTAAAACAACTCTGTACTGCTCCAGAATGTATTTTTTTTTTTATCATTTCAGATCAAACCTACCCCACTCACAAGTAAAATAATTCTCGCTTCCCATAAGCGCCGTCCTCAAAACTACTTGGCTTCAGGAGGTCAAACAGAATTTTACTTACTGCTGACAAAATAGATTAATTAAGGATTTTCAAAGCAGCCTAATTCTTCTTGATAGGCAATTGAATTTGCATACTTAACTCCCTTAGGCTTTTTCCAGACACTTCGGTCCAAGAATTTTACGTTTAACTGGAGGTTTGGGGCAGCGAGCCATAGGTACGTTACAGGAGATCTGCATCTCGGGGACTGCTAGGCATCCGTGTTCACAGCAGCTGAAGAGCTCTGCATTTGGGAGCGTTGCCAAGTGCTCCGCAGCCAAACAAGGCCAGCATCCTGCTGCAACACTGCGTTACTCCAGCAGAAGTAAGGGAAAATCCCTGACTTTTGCCACTGGTCAGACTCTATTGTTAAGGAAGCCAGTGGACTCATTTATGGGGTAAAAGGCGTAGAAGAACAGAATGTACCTCTAACCTAAAATCCAGATTTTCAACACAAATCCCTTGAGGAAGAAGTTGCAAGCTGCTGGAGGCAGGGAGAACAAGCACAAACCAAATAAACTATTCAAAGGTTTATTGGACCAAACAAAGGCAATTTTTACAGATTCAAGCCACTAGAATTACAGTCCTTTGTATAAGAGCCACCATCAGATACAAAACGAACAAACAAAACAAACAAAAGTAAAAAATACCCAGACAGCCATTTGAGTTGAAGAAATAGTTTGACTCACTGCCACTAGCAAAAATCTGGACTCGACTATAGACTTTGCTCGATGTACATATTGCCATGTAACTTAAACACAATGTATATAAGGCATTCTTTGCATAGTTGGGTGCTCGGGACACAGTCAGCCAGCCAGCGCCGAGGGGAGACAGCGGCTGTACCGGTGGGATGTTGAAGCAGAGGGTCCAGATGTGCCTAAATTCGTATGCAAACCACTGAACACGCTTGCAGTTGTCGGCTGGGAAAGGGCAGCCCAGCATCTTCTAAAGCTGAAGCCTCCTGCTGTTCTTTAAATAAGCCCTTTTATGAAGAGTTTGCCACCCCCAGGCGCTGGAAAGGACAACTGTGTACAAGGTTTCAAGTATTGTCTGCATAGGAATTAAAAAGGAGAAGAAAAAAAAAAAAAGCAGCTTGTTGGGTTTCTGATATGTTTGCAGCGTTAGCCAAGAGGCAGTTGTCCTGCAGTGAGAGAGAAATTTGGAAGGACACATTCCCACCCAGCCTGGTGTTCCTACAACGTCGTTAGAGGACATGGGCCCTCTTCTCTTGCAAACCAGCTGGGTTTGGTTTGAAACCTGCTATGTCTGAAGCAGGTATACGTGCCCAGCCGAATTCATCTTCTATATGTGACAGAGCTGAGGAGCAATGCTGAGCTCTGGCTCCAGTAGACGAGCCACAGGGCTAGCAAGAGAAGAGGGCACTGGAACAGCAAGCAGGCAGGGGAATGGGGAGGGTGTCTGTTCCAGGACCCCCACAACCTCATCCTGAGCCAGACGGAACCCCATATCCTGCAGCCACCTCCTTGGGTCTCTCCTCTTGGGAACCGGAATAGGGAAAAGTGAGAATCCAGATATTAACAGCAGCCAAAGTGTGGTCTCCTAAACCTCCACCACAAGCAGAATGGCTAAACTATCAATCTTCATCACTTCTCAAGTCATTCTGTCTACCTACAGAAACCAGCTCTCTGCTAAAATAACTACAGAAGCAAGATTTGAGTCAGTCCAGCTACCATCTGCCATCTCCCACCGGGACCCCACTTTGTCCCTCCACCCCTCAGAATAAAGCAGCGTTGTACAACATTTGAAATCATAGGCAGTTCCCATCCTCAGCAATAAAGACGAGTTTGGCCCCAGGAAGAAACAACTTCATAGTCTGGTATAAGGTCCAGGCTGGTCTGGGAGAAGAGCTATGGCTCACCCACCCCAATAAAGGAACAACACAGATTTCATGGCAGGCCTAATACATGGTAATGAACACAACTAATAGACTCGCTGCATATTTAGTGTCCAGTCTGGGTTCTGTTTGGGGGAGAGGGAGGAAGGTTCATCTCCTAGGACATCCCAGTCCCCCAAACACAACTCCAGTCACTGCTTGGGCCCAACCCCAATCTATGGAGCCACACAACAGGATCTCCTCAAACTTGACACCACAGGAGTTTTTGAAGAACTCAACTTCAGACCAAGAGGGGATCCCAAGTTTTGAGGGTTTATGGATTTCTCTTATGGGTGTGTTTGGTTGGTTTTGGTATTTCTCTCAAGCCTTTAAAGATGCCAAGGGATGCCTTTAGGAGGAGGCTAGGGACAACTTCATATAGTCTTCAGTTCTGCAAAGAGAAACAGGGAGAGAAGAGAAATCATTTCAGTCATTTCACCCCTCAGGTTGGTTCATTACTGTTCACATAAATGAGCAGGGGGAGAACTCAGTGTGTGTGTGGGGGGAAGGCAAGGCAACTTCCCACCTCAGGGCAGAACAAGCCACTGTTTGCAAACCTCGTGCCTCTAAAGAGGAGGCATTTTGCTTCATCAACTGCAGCAGGATAGTCAAAACTCAGTCAGGGGTGTAAATCCTCTCGTCTGGAACCAAGACTAAGTTACAACCCTTCTGATCTACTGATGAGAGCTGGAGAAGCCCAACTACCTGGAAGCCTTCGTTAGCTCCAGGGGTTACTCCCTCACTGTCCTGTGCAGAGCCTCCCCAGGCTGCTGGCACCCTTGTCCAGCCCAGATTCCTCCTCCCACCTGCAGCCAGATGAGCCAGGAACAAGGACTAGTTTCACAGGGCAGTGTGCCTGAACAGGTCGATCTTTCTCAATCTTCCTACAGGTGTGTCTGTTCAGGGGAAGAAGGCAAAACCCCCCAGACTCTCTGCAGGTCACGGGGCTTCCTTTTGATGGGAAGCTCTCCCAGCGTCCCGGGGAAGGAAGATGAGATAATTAGATGTGTTTTCTGGGTGGGGACATCCAGGCACTCCCTGAGGTCTTGCAGCATGTTGTTAGCAGAGCCAGGGATAAAAAACATGGTTCCTTGCTCTCAGCTCGAACCTTTCAGACACTCTGCCCTTACTGCCCCAGCATCTCTCGTGGCCCACCGTCCACAATGGGAAACGCCTGACTGTAGGCTGGGCAGCTGCCCACGGACACAGACACCTGCACTAAGGCAGAGGGAAGCTACAACACACATTACCTGGGCACGTACAGACACATGCAGGTGCACCCCAGCCTAATTCCTCCTGAATTCAATAGGGTTCACTGCCCATAACACCTGAGCCCCATTTGAAAGTCTCCTGCTCCCAGCAACCACAGCATGAAGGCAAACTGCAGCCTCATCTCCTCCTCAATCCCCTGCAAAAGGTTTCCTTCTCCAGCAGCCTCACAAGTGCAGCTGACGACCCGGATCCCGGATGGGAGATACAGGCTGAAGCATCACATAGGACCAGGGTTACTCAAGCAACGCTGCGGAGGCTCAGTGGCCGGCCCATTAGGACAAAGAAAGGAAATTCTCTGGAGTGGATAATCGCTCTGCAAGATTTGCAGCGCTGAGGATCGGATCATCCCGCTCAAGTCACGCAAGCGTAATCAGATTTCACGCGCGAGGGCATAAGCTCGTTGCCATGGGGGCCCAGGAGAGGTCCCCTCCAGCGTGCCGCAGTTGGAGTGGTGAGGGATGGAGGACGTCAGGGAGAGCAGATGGGGCTCCATTGCAGCCCCTCACGGAGATACTCACCTCTGGGACAGGGCCAGGCTGACGGCTGGGGTGAGATGATCTTAAACCAAGCATGAACTTAATGGCGGATGTCCGTCAGAGCCATAAATTCCCCATCTACACAACAGGGGTACCCCTTACTGCTCTTGGAGCAAGCTGTGAGGGGGATTAGATTAAAGAGCATGAGACAGTCCGTCACTGGGGACCTCAGGGCCATATAGCCCGCTCAGGCTGAGAAGCTCTGACATTGCTGCCATGGAGCCTGAGAGGCTTAATTAGCTTGGGATGGAGGCCGAGAGCTTTGAGCCACTGCTTATCGTTGGCTATCCCCTCCTTTCCATTTGCTTTGGACGATAAGATCAACCTGGTTGTCATGCCTTCCCCTAGCAGCACATCAATCAAACCAGGTTAGAGTCTTCATTTGCTGGAAGCCTGTATCCTCTCTTCAGATGCAAATTACCCAAATATCTCTGCTCTGGCCCTAGCTGAAGGCCAAGTCAGTAAATCATACGCTTTGCCAGCTGGACATGGTTCTGTGCAAGGACCAACTGGAGAACAAGGAGCTCAGACAAGGGCAGGTCCTGGCTTACAAGGGAGGCTCAGGTACTGAAGCTTTCAAAAGACCATGCATCTCCTGAAGCATGGAAACTGGATGTCCCTCTGGTGGCCTCAGAAGCATTCCCCGCACTCCAGCTCATCCACGGCATCAGCACAAGGGCTTGGGCTTCTTGCCTTTGGGAGCAGACAGCAACCCAGCACTGATAAACGGGGTGGGCTGGTGGCATTCCCATATGTGTTTATCCCTCATGCATGCAAAATTGGCGGCAGGAGGTCAGGAAATCCTGCAGCCCATCCATAGACTGTAGCTTTCCAAAGGAGTCCTGACCCACGCCAAGGAGGTCCCAGAGTATCTTGCTGTAACCACCTCTGGCAATCGCTTGTGCCCTTTTCAGGAAGTTTCACTCAGAAAGCTGATTTTCCGAAGTGCGGACCATTCCCAGCTCCTTCTCCTGACAGAGGGAGCAGGCGCTCGGCTTCTCGGGAATGTCAGTCCTCTGGTCTGAAATCCTGGCAAAGAGGGCAGATAGCAATCTGGCTCCAGACTCTTCAATCCAGACAGGCTAGTTGACCCTTGAGGATCGAGTGCAGCGAAGAAAGACCCTGGGTGCTGGGCAGACCTGGCAACGGGTGGTCAAGCTCTCCCCAGGCAGCTCCCTCCCATCTCACTGCTGGGGATGGTCCCATCACCACTGCTTCCCGTTGCTCTACCATTTCTATGAGACGGGCAGCTACCATCTCATTTCTGGTAGTGGCCATAACCCAGTCTTGTCAGGGTTCTGCAGGAAGAATATGAGGAATGACATAATAAATCTAAGCTTTCCTGGTAGTCCCCAAAGTGTGGGCCAGGTCCTTCAGCCAATAGGTAAAACATGGAGAGAGAGGACTTAAATGCAGAACAGGGAGAGACAGTCAGTGCTTAGAAAAAGAGAAGAGCGGGACAGTGAGAGGTACCAAAGGGAGCTTCGATCAAAACAAATCCATAATTCCTCCAGTTGGACAGAAAAGTCGAAAGGTGCACATGAACTTGGAAAATACCTACTGCTCCTCAGGAACACCAGGAAAGCAGTCGAGGCTGCCAGAGCCTGCGTGACTAGGGAGCACAAGTGCCATCACCTTTAGGACAGGGGCCAGCAAGGAGTCCGTGGGTTCGGCGACTGCATCACCCCCCAAGCAGACCTCGCCCACTGCTGTTTCAAGACAGAAGCTTCCCACGTTTCCCAGCCACAGCAGCAACAGCCAGAAAGGCCAGAGCACAGCCAGCTCAGCCAAGAGGCCACGATCGCCTCCTCCAGTTGTGTGTCCACCCCCCTGCAACACTCCTGACCCTCCGAGCCACTGCTGCAGCAGTGGGGAAAGCTATGGATGGGCCAGCCTGCGCTTTCTTCCATAGCTCAGTGTGCGTGCTCCAGCTCGCTGTCTACCAGTTTGCAGCCAGCCTGGTGTGATGCCCCAGTTCCCCACAGACCTCGCTCTCCCCTGGCCACAGGGGAGCCGCAGGAGAGGCAGAGCCAGGCTCCCAGAGAGTTAGCAGATGGAGAACGGCAAGCTGCCCATGCCGCACAGGATTAAGCAGAAGCAGATGAAGACAAGTTGTGAGTGCTGGGTGAGGGAGACATGGAGAAGCAGCCACAAGCCGGGACAATTCAGGGCCTGAGCCAAAAGAAAAAAACCAGGAGCTCAAAGCAGAGCCGCTGTCTGGTCTGAAATCTCATCCCAGGTCAGGGTCAGAGATTCACACTCTGCAAAGGCTACGGGGGAGCTTGCGAAAGTTTCCTCTCTGGGGCAGGAGAGGAGGAGACGGGGAGGGGGCTTCCTGGCCTGCCCTTCCCCAGGGTTTCCGAGGGAGGCATCCTGATTTGCTCAGTTTTTAAAGCTGCTGGGGACTCATGACTCAATCAGATGCTCTATAAATAGGGCCACAGCTCAACTCCACTGACATCCCGCAGGTCAGAGCACATTTTCCCTGGGGTATGGTGGAGGCAGGGATCAGCACTGGGCCACCAGGAGACTCCCTCCTCATGCAAGTGGAGTCTGGCACCTATGGAAGGAGCATCAGAGCAGGGGGAGCTCAGCAGAGACCCCCAAACACAGTGCCCCTTTCCTACAAGAGGCAGGTGGGAATGAAGCGTGCCTCGTGGGCTGGGTGTTTTGCAGCTGAAAGCAGCCTTGACCATGGTCGGTGCCATCCCCGTGGCTGGTGGCCGCAGTGAAGCAGTGACCAGCCTGACCTGAAGAGTCCCATGGCCCTAGGCTTTGCGGTCCCTTGCTGCTACTCCTCCTCCCGCAGCCCAGGACGACTATCGTGCTGCAGAAGATGAAAAGCAAACAAATAATAAAAACCCAAAGAAAGCCCAAACTTACCAGCTTCCCTCATCCAAAAGAAGCACCATGCTGGACAGGACAAGACAGCAGAAGTGCTGGGTTGGGGGTGAGGGTTAGCAGAAGAGAAGGGAGGAGGAAGTGGCCCACATCTCATGCTATACAGAGGGGGAGCAAGCAAGCGAGCCAGGGCTGTGATGGCAATGCAGGGGGTGGACGGGGACAGATGCCGATGGAGAGCTCTCCCGAAATGCAATCTCCCCCAGCCCAGTCCACCCACTTATTTTTGGAGGGCCAGTAGTGGAGGTGTTCAAAATAGGTCAAGTTCTGTCAACACAGTCATTAAACTCCTGCAGCTGCTTCCTGCCCTTGCGTGCTCCAGAGTTGTCATCATGAGCGTCGTCTCATTCAAAACCAAACTTCAGCACGGTTCTCCCTCAAGCCACAGCTGCATCCCCACTTTGATCTGGGATGTCTGGCGGAGCAGGGAAAGGTCTCTCTCCTTTCTGTCATTCCCTAGAGCCAGGGTCTGTCTGGGGCACCCTGCCTTGCTGAAACTCCAGGGTCCAAGGCCAGTTTTCTTCAATGCCTCATAACCAAGAGGTACTCTGAACCCAGCTGGGGAGGAGACAGATTTCCATTGCTAAATTACCACCAAAAAAAGGACTGAGTGTGAGACTTACAGCCATCCAATTCCCCTTGCATGAATTCCAGCTTGCAGTTGAGCCCTAGGGTTAAGTCTAGCCTCCTCAATCCACCCATGGCTGGCCAGGAGATGAGAGGAGAGGATTGGGAAGCAGGAGGAGAATTTGCTCCTGGAAGGGGTCACCTGGCTGTGAGAACTGAGCCCGTTAGCCAAAGAAACTGGGAAGCCATCCCTACCTCCTTCTCAGTCTTACAGAGGCCGGACTGTGGTCTGGGGAACGCCTGCTCCATCCATGAGCGCACCAGCAAACAGTGGAGCGTGTCCCAGCAGTTTGGTGGCGTTCACTCAGACCTTGGTCAAGGGGTTTGCAAGGGTGCCCCAGCTGAGGCCCCATGGGGCAGCTTCTAAACCCCAGAAACAAGAGAAAGGACAGAGGGGAGAGACCTTTCCACAGACTGTCACATGGGATCTGCTCTCCTTTCTCCAGCCAGCACACGTAGCAAAGAGGGGTAAGGACAGAGCACAGACAGCTCAACCCCTCGGCATCACAGAGGCCAACCAAGACTTGGCTGGGACCTGCTCTGCCTTGTGGAAAGAGAGAACCGAAAGCAGAGACCCAGGGGAGTTGTTTGCCCTGACTGTCTTCTCTTTTACATTGAGTGGGGCCTTGTTGCAGCTGTCTATGATCAACACAGTCCTGATCATACCCCTTTCTAACTGCAAAAATATCCCACTAACCTCTTGCAACCTCAAGAGAGGTTTGAAAAGCAGCTGGCAGAGACCACTTCAGTCCATCCATGCGAGCCAGGCCCTGAAGGCACACTGGGGAGCCCTTCCTCCTCCTCCCTCATCTCCCACTCCACAACCACAGCTTCTGGAGTGATGCAGGTTAGAGCAGAAGTGGGTTTTTGGTTAAATAACCCATTCTACTGCATGCCTGTCGTCTCCTGTCTGAAGTCCTATAGCTCCTCCTGGAAAAGGACAGCAACACCTAACAGTCAGCCCTTGTGGGCTGTCTCTCATGCCTACACAATTCAGCCCTGTCTGAACGGGGCAGGCTGCACCGCTATGAGCCGTATTTCTCAACCTGAACTAGTGCTTTGCACCATGGCACCTACGGTTGGCAACAGATGGCCAAAAGCCTCAGGTGCAGAAGAAAAGGATTTGGGAAATACACTGTGCTGGCTTGACTAAGGGCCGCATCCTTCCCTTGCACTCTTCCCCTTCCTGCCCAGACTATTTTGCTCCCCCAGGGGAGCAAACACTACGTGCTTCTGTTCTAGAAGCACTGGTGACCCACCAGGTGTGATCAAGCACAGCCACCACCCGAGCAGATGTATTTCCCAACTAGATTTACCGTCTTCCTCCCTCACCGAGAAATCCCTCTATTTTTTAATACTGAAGTAACCAGAAGCAGGAAGTTGCATCACTCAGTAAAGGTCACATTCCTTCCCCTTTTAGTCCAGATTTAGCACCAGTTTGAAGCCGCAAGACTCAAGTGAATACTAGGCAAGACAACCACAGCTTCTGGAGTGATGCAGGTTAGAGCAGAAGTGGGTTTTTGGTTAAATAACCCATTCTACTGCATGCCTGTCGTCTCCTGTCTGAAGTCCTATAGCTCCTCCTGGAAAAGGCAAGTAATTCTTTCAATGGCACTTCCAAAACCAGGAGTCCCTAAATTAAGACTTGTGGACTACTAATCACCACAACAAGTGGCCTCAAGGGGGCCTGGGGACTCACTTGCATTTTTGGGGACGTTGCTTACAGGCTACTTCATATGGGAACCTGTTGGTCCACAGGAAAACTGGAGGGCTGACAGGGCTAAAAGCAAAGACTAAGCCTGTCTCGGCTTTGGCAACACACCTTAGAGCTAACTGCCCACTCACTCAGCAGTCCTAATTTTCCAAATCAGGAAACAGAAGAGGTGGTGGGATGTCCAGCTTCGGGCATCCAAGATGGAAGAGGTGAGCATCCGGACGCGAGAGCTCCCATTCCCCCTGGAGCACTCATGGAAAGCGAGGTGGAAGCAGAGGGGAGTTCACTCATTAACTGATATGAGGAGGGAAGGGGGAGGGAGGTGGGGAGGGAGGTGGGACAGGCAGTCAACTGCAGCTCAGAAACAAGCCCTCCCCCAGAAAATGAGACCCAAAAGCAAAAAAAAACCCAAACAACACATTAGCAGATGTTATCAGTGGTACCACTACTTCTAAGAAACAGCGTGTCCTTACCAAAAAGATTTGCAAGAATGTTTGTGGCCGAGGACCTAAGGTACTTGCTACAGAGATGTGAGATCAGAGGTCAGCTCAATCCTGCAACATAAAGGTGGCAAACCTGGGTCACAGCAGATCAGCGGCACGGTCAGGGTGCATGGAGTCAGGGAGAGGGATGGATCTGCCGAGGGAGAAGGATGCAGGACTGGGCTGAGCCGCTGCGCTCGGCTCGCTCCGGAGCTTACCTGGCAGCAGCCCTGCCCCCTTACACCACCTGCAAGGCCTGAAAGGAAAAGCTGATGATCCCACAGTGAAGACTGGGGGGGAAAAGTAAGCCAGCAGCAAAGCAAGACAGAAAAAAACAAAAAAAAAAAATCACAAAGCTGCCTTAAAGAAACAGACAACACAAATATGGAACAGGAGCAAGTAAAGGAGCAGTAGGAAAAACACGTCCGCCAATGGCCCTCAGAGTGGAAGGCTGCCGAGAGCCCCCAAGGGACCCCAATGCACTGTCCATCAGTCCTAGGTGCACTGTCCTGCCCTGGGCCTGCTCCAGACGGACATGATCAGCGACGCCTGGGAGGTCCCACATGCCCAGGAAAGGTCCACCAGCCCCCGGAGCCAGTTCTGCAGTCCCCAGTACAAAACCTGTCCCAGTGCTGCCCAAGGCAGCGTCCCCTCAGTGTCCCCAGACCCCCAGGTCATGGCAGGAGTATTTGTTGCCACAGAGGAACCAGCCAAAGGCCCTACCGGGCTCGGGGCCATGAAAACCTGAGCAGTGATTGCTCAGCTGCTCTGGACGGAGCTGCTGGTGCAAAGGGTTTGAATTTGCCTGCTGCAGGTAGGTGGGGTGGGGGGTTTTATTACTTTTTTTTTTTTTTTTAATCGGTGCTTAGCAGGATCTTGAAAAGCAATTCCCACTGAGCCCCACGGGTTTCACTCGTGTTCACTCGGTTCACTCCACCCCCCTCCTCCCCAGCTGAAAAATACAATGGCACTAACAGACCCGCTTAGCATTTTACAAGCTGAGGGCTCCAGGCATGCTACAGATATAACAAAAGGAAGAAAAACGTTTTTCCTGATGCCACCAATGCAGAATCAACCCATTGCCAGAGGGAACCAGAGCTCATTTCTGTTGCTGACCCCAGAGCACACAGCCCTTGCAGTTCTTTGCTCCTGGCAGTGCTACAAGGCAGGTGAACTGGGACACTGAGGACAACTGGGAGTCCAGAAGCCAGGGGAGAAAGGGAAGACATCTCTTGATGGGAAAGTCGGGTTTGACATGGAGAGAACGGCTGCGGGCTGCAGGCTCGGCTAGTGAAGGCAGCCTACGCAGAGCCCTGGGCACCACCCGAGCCTCCCCCAGGACCAGAGCGAGGACACGTCAGCGCCAGCCCTTGGGCAGCTCTCTGGATTTACGCTGCGTGCTGCAGTGCCCTGCTCATGCCACAGAGAGAAAGCCTGGCCAGCCCAGCCGCCAGCAGCGTGGAGATGTTGTCCAGAGGGCTGGAGGCCAGCAGGATCCTGACCCAGGGGCAAGGTGTGATCCCTCCATCCTTGCCTTCCCTGCTGCACTCAAGTTTCTGCTTAGTCCATGTCAGGCCTTTATACCATGCCAGTTGTGGTGGTACCCAAACCGCAGCACCACAGGCAAGGGGTGGCAAATTCCCCCAATCCATCCCAGGACATGCACACCATTGGGCAGAGAATTGAGTCCCGCAGCCCTTGGGACAGCAGCAGAGAACAACATCATCTCCCAGGCTTGCCTTGAGCCACCACTGGGAAATCAGTTCCCCGCAGCTCACCCAAGAGGGAAGGGGTATACGCTGCACACGCCTGCTAGGGAGCAGCCTGCCACAGAGCCTGCTCGTAGGGCAAAGCCCTTGGCTGCAGGGTTTGGTGTCTCTGGTTTAACATGGGCTCTGGGTGCCCGTGGGCTGAAGGACTCCCTCCACACACGGGCAGGGACTTCACGCTGACAGCACAGACTGGCTTTGGATAGGGCTTTGCAGCTCGAGGTGCAAGGTTGGGTTTGATTTCCCTTGTATAGGTTGGAAAGCTGCTTTTCAGTAAAGGGACAGGCTCTTCCTTTCTTCAGGCAGGGCTCAAACTCAGGAGGGAACTTTAGCAAAAGAAGTGCGAGATGGACAATTCTCCTTCTCTACCAGGTCCGCTACATGGCAAATCCCCGCCACCTCTCACAGCTGAGGAGCCAGCCCCAGGTACGGACATTCCCAGTCTCAGCCCCATCACAGTGAACTCCAAAGCTCCACACTCACTCACTTTGCTCCAGTATTTCTGAGCTATGCCCATGTCCTCAGTTTGGAGGCCATTGCGGGGTAAAGGGAAGGGGAAGTAGCTAGCGATCAGGTCCTCAGCAGATGTAAATCCACATGGTACTAACGGGATCAGGGGAACTACACCAGCTTGCATCAGGTGGGAAATTTGGTCTAAGCATCCAGAGGAGCTTGAACAGCTCCAAGGGTAGATAGGGCCACAGTGTCTTCATCTGAATCAGTGTGACTTTATTTGTTCTCATGTCTTCCTGGGTGGAAGAGGTCTGGAACATGGTGCAATGAGACGCTGAGCCCATGGCTACCAAGGTAGTTTGGGGGGAGAGAGGTCTGAACACACCCCGCTTGCTTCAAGTAGACGCCAACCAGATGGCCTTGGGCAAGAAGAAAAAGGAAACTCAGCTTACCTTTGTTCTTCCTCGAGTTCTTCTTTGGTCATCATTGACTTGTATTGGTTTCCCCTCAGCTTTCCAGGACTGTATTTAAAAGAGAACGTCTCATCTGCAGCTGGAATGTGGGAGAGGGAGAGACAAAGAAGAGCAAGAGACTGTGTGAGCCAGAGACCTGAGCGCAATGATCAACAGCAGCGGGCTTGTTCCCGCGAGCTTCTCGCCGACGCCTGCTCCCACGCACGCACCCTAAACGCTATGGCCACCCCAAAAGATACTTCCACAGTCAGCTCCAGTCTCCAGAAAGCCTGGGCAGTGTCGGGGAAGCTGTGTGGATTGCGACAGAGACCCAAGGCATTGCTGGCTGGAGGAGGGCAGGAGTCCCAGCTGCAGCTAGCACTGGAGACAGCGAGCACTGCTGCAAGTGAGCAGCCCTGCTTGGAAGCAGATACACGTAAATCCTACAAGCACAGGAACCATATGCTATTGCTCTCTTTGGATTCAAAGCCTTGCAGGCCCATCTTGGCTTATCAAGACATGCTAATCCTGCCCTGATTAGCTCACAGCATTTTCTGCTTCTCCTCTCCAGACTTGCATTCCTTCCCTCTCCCTGTCCAGGGGCCCTTTCCCATGCCTGGGGCTCGTGGGTGATGCCCTGAGCAGAGCTGTCCCAGGCCACGCAGCCCAGCAGCTCTCCTGCAGCCCGTGACAAAGCTTGGGAAAAACAGGGGGTGCCACACTGCAAATGCCGGGGCTGCAAACAGAGCTGAGCCACGGCAGCCCCGGGAGCACCAACACAGCTGGGTCCAAGTCCCTCTGACACCAGCTGGCAGACCCGAAGAGGAAACCGAGGTCTCCTTCTCCAGGCCTGGGTGCTCTCCTACCCGGCTCGCCAGCCTCAGCCCTGTGCTAATTAGAGCACCGACGCTCACAGACTCTGAGCCAAAGCCGATCCTTTTCCAATCGGATTTTGTTCAAGCACTATTTGCTTTTAAAAACCTCTCCCCTGCCTTATCTTCCTACAGACGGGAGAAAACAACAGGAGTGGGGCTCAATCCAAAGGGCAGCCCAGGAAGAGCAGCTGCTTCGGGTTTGTCTTTATTGGTTATCTGTGGGCTGTTTATCTGTGAGCCTTTATCTCCCAAGGACCGGGGGGCCTCGGCTGCCTCACCTCGAGCCATCTAGCATTGCTGCTTCCACATCCACCCAGAAACATCTGCTGTTGCCACCAGCCCTCAGAGCTCTGGGGATACCTTGAAGGGGTCCGCAACAAGGTGTTACTGTATGATCTGGATGGCCCTGTAATATTGTGCGTTATCCCAAACCAAATATCCGGGATGATACCTCCCAGCACCAGCAAGACCCCAAGAGTGGTGAAACTCCTCTGCCTTCTGTGGCAGGAGAGAAAGCCCCAAGTGGCCCATGGCCCATTCCCTGTGCCCAGCCACCTAGGAAGCCCCTTCCAGTCCTCGCCACTGCTATTGCAGGCACCACATCCATGACTCCCTCTCCTCCTCCGCCTGCCCAAATGAAACACACCCCACAGCCCCTCTCCTCCCTCCCTCACACCCAGAGGGACTCAGCATCAGCAGCTTCCCTTTATTTTCCAGTCAATACTCCCCTTAAGGATTTTCTTCCCCCTGTCCAGGGTCAACTGCTTGATTTAGCGATTTCTCCAACCCCAAGCTCATGCACGCACTCAGCTGCTGCCAGAGCTCTCACAGACCTTGGGGACGGACCCCCACGCGAAAGGCAAGTCGGAGCCTCGTTTTATAGATGGGGAAACTTGAAATCTCAAAAACAAGCTGTGCAAGGCTGCGTGGGCAGGTACGGGACCCAGCGTGCCGACTGCTGCAAGGTCACTGCCAGTGGCGCGTGGAGCGTGCCTGGAGCGATGCTAGCCGGCGGGGAATTTTAACAGAATCTTCCTCCCTGCAGATATCCGCATTTCCTCCCTTCCTGTGTACACCTCCGCATCCCTGGTCTCGGGGAGCTTCCCTAGGAAGGCCTGGTGGATTGCTGCTCAGTGACTGATCCGGAGCGTTCCTCTAATCCCAAAACACTGTGGAGGCTCCTGGGGGAGCAACGAGGCAAACCGTTTCCCTCGCATCTTCTTCACAAGCGTCCCAACACAAGCACCCCCACGCTCCGATGCTGCAGCCCCAAACGTTCAGCTTGGCCATAGCCCACTTCCCTCAGTGGGAAAACCCTCCGAACCAGCAGACAGACAAGTCTTGCCAGCTGGAAACAAGCGGTAATGCTGCGGCTTATCAGCCCTTCGGGTGGCCGTAAAAGTCCATGGAAAGAAAATTCAGCTGGCGGCTGCTTTGGGAGATATTATGAGAAAGAAAAAAAAAGGGTGTAACATCCTGTTTCTTACCCCGATGCAGAGCAGGAGCCGTTTCGTTACCTTTGTATAGCTCGCCTGATTTCGAGGACAATTAGGGTCATTTCCCTCATGTGGTTTTCTGATGAGTAAATTGAGATTTGGGATTTTGCCTGTCCCAAAAAGGGCAGTTTAACTGCTACCCCGCCAGAAAAGAATAAGGAAAGAGGGAGGCGAGGAGGCTACCCATCTCCCTGCCCACATGTTGTGGTTAAAAAGGAGCCAGCGTGCGGCTTTGGAAACCACTGGATGTTTTCTGAGCTCAGGAACTTTCTCTGCAGACTGAAAACAAACTTCAGGAAACACACGGAAAAGGGGAGGCCGGGTTTTCACGTGGGCAGCAACAACACTACAGAAATATGAGGTGACCTACTTACTCAGAGCTTCCATGAGTTCATATTAAAAAAAACCCCAACTCATTTGTCTTTCATCTCTCTGCCCTTGCGTTGCCAGCGCTATGACCCCGGGCTTGCGGGATGAAAGCAGCCCTTCAGGTGCACCTCTGCCCCAGACACGCTCACTCCGGCGCCCTGTGCCCGCAGCAAGGACCTGCCCCTCCCCGAAGCGGGGAGAAGCCTGCTCTGGTGGTTTTCGCCACCACAGCAGCACCCCGGGCTGGAGACAGACAGCCCGTGCTGTCCCCACGCGCCCGAGGGGAATCTGCTCGCCGGCTTGCCGGGCAGCAGCCCAGCGGCTTGAGCTGGGCCAGGACCAAGCGACACCCAGGAGAAACGGTGAAGGAAGGAGCGAGGTTTCTCCCCAGCAAAGCCAGGGCACCGCCATTATTCCCAGCTCACGCCGATTGCCTCCTCGTCGTCAAGCTGAGCCATCGCTTTACCCGGTCCCATTAAAACATCTCAGAAAATGGTGTAAATAATTCAGGAGATGAGTTGGTGGGTGTCTGCAGGAGACGCTTAGGGTGGATGCTGGGGTAGCCACGACCCACGGCCGGGGCTGCCGTCTCTGCCTGCTCCGGAGCCACAGCCCCTTCGGGGTGACGCACAGCAGAGCTGGAGCAGCCCTGAAACAGGGCTGAACCGAAGGAGGCAGACCCTGGCAGAGCAGCATTACTGAGCACCCCTTTGGCAGGATATGTCCATCGTTCCTCCAAGCAGGTCTCCCACAGTCCCACACAGTAACAGCCCCAAGCAGCAGTGCTGCAAGGAAGCCTAAAGGGGTGCAATAAGTGTCTTTCGGGAACCCTGTCTCCAAAGGCACCCACCTTGTCGGCATGGCACCAGGATTAAACTTTGATTCTCTGTGGCCTTAGACATAATCCTCCCGAGCCAGGGGATTGCCACACAGCGCCTTAAAAAGGGCAGACGGAAAGTGGGGCAGGGAAGGGGGAATGCCCCAAGCTCTCCTGCTGCCCACGGCCACCCTGGGCAGGGGCTCCGGGAGACGTCCCAGCATCTCCAGGGATGCTCAGGAGAGCAGAGCCCCTTCAGACACACGCTCTTGCTTGGCACCATCTGTCTCATTTTATTATGAGTGCAGCAGTTGTCACCCCAATTAGTCAATTAATCATTTTCCAATCAACTAATTGGCTAATCAGTTAAACGCGGCTCTGACTAAAGCCCCTGGAGATTGTCCTGGATGCAGCAAGGAGCTTTTGGGGCAGCTTCATCACAAAGCTACTCCATGGCAAACAGCCCAAGGGCATCTGGGGAAGCAGAGGGGCTGCCCCCGGGGTAGGAAATTTCCTCTGCATTTCCTGGAGGAAGGAGACCATCCCCAAGCACTTGGGGCTTCAGCCCCCCAGACCCATCTGTACCCTCCCCGCAGGGTGCTGGCTTGCTTGGCACTCACCATCCTCATCCCCCGGCTCTCTCACCACCAGCTTCTCATTTTCCGAGTCCTGATCTTCCTCCTGGAGGAGTTAAAAACAGAGCAGCCATGAGGAGAAGGTGCTGTGCTAAATAACCTGTGCTTGGCCAGGGCACCAGAGCCCGCAAGAGCAGGGAGGCAGAGACCGGAGCTCCCAAGGCGAGGGCTGGGTACCCCTTCCTTGCCTCCGTCACAGAATAGGCCAAAATGATGCTCATTAACAAGCGAGGTTTGTTAGTCCGCTTTGTTCTCCCTCGTCAGCGGTGGGGATTTGGCCTTGCTTGCTGCACTCCCACCCGAAGGCTGCAAAATGCAAGTGCCTCCCCATAATCAAGGGGAAATTAAGGTTTTTAAGAAGAACCTGCTATCCTGTGTTCCTAGGCACAGCCTCGTGCCCAAGCACCCTCCTGGGCTGGCACCCCCCGTGCCCCCCACCCTGCCCAGGGACATGCAGGGACTGAGCCACAAGCCGCGGGGACTTCTCCTGCGTGCCCCAGGCCAGGCTTGGATGGACCAGGAAAAGGCAGGTCCCCAGCAAAAGCCACCTTGCAGCTACGGGAGCACTCGCCAGCCGGGACCAGCGGCCGAAGGCAGCACTGGCGGGGTTCGTGCTGGGACCCCACCAGGAGCCCTCCCAGCCTCGCCCGGCAGCACCCCCCGAGACACCGCCGGCTGCTGCCCACGGACCCCCAGCCCCTCGCCGCTCCAAGACACGCCAGCCCACGCACACGGCGGAGGCACAGCTGATCTCCGGAGCGCAGACACGAGCAGCAACAGCACGGCGTTTTTAAAAAATGCAAAGCAGTTTTGGAAGTTTTGGGGGTTGCCTCCTGCAAGCTACAACAAGCTTTATCGAGCCCAGATTCCTTCCCCTTGTGGTACACACAGCAGAGTGTCATGCAAACGGCAAAGGGGGAAGGAAAGGACTGCTTCAGCTCTGAAGATAAGACAGGGACGCATGGCAATGCCCCCACGTATGTGCCTTCCTCCTGCAAAGCACAGCGCCCAGCGCCCTGGCTGCAAACCCCCACGAGCCCAGAGATCGACAGCACCCCGGAGCACGCGTCCTCCTGCGTCCTCCCCAGCCCCACACGTTCGATTCGAAGTGATGGGGCTGGCGTGCAAAGGGCAAAGCACACGGGAGAGAGGGGAAGGAGCATGGAGGGAGCCTGGCAAGCCACCACGCTGTTGAGGACAAAAGAAAAGTCGGGGTGAAGGAGACCCGAGGGAAATGAAGACGGTCTGAGAAGGACCGTGCACAGAGCCGAGCGCTGTGCTCGGCTTTAGATAAACTGCTGGAGCGTGGTATGCAGCCCCGACCCAGAACTAGGTTAGTTTGTCATCGGTGAGGAATGCGCATTATTCACAGCCATTTGGCTTCTCCTCGCCACCCGGCTCCCCAGAAGGACACGCTGCGAGACCCCCGCCCCCCGCAGCCACCGCTATTTTGGGCCATGCTTCCAAACATGGGCACTTCCCACCGGACACCCGGGCGTCCCCGGGGACGGCTGGGAGCAGGGCAGCACCCGAAGGAGAGGCCTCGGGGAGCGTGCGGGGAGGGGACGCTCAGCCCTGGCCCCAGGGACTGGGCCACAAGCCCAGGGCAGCGGGTCCCATCACATCCCTCTCCCGCTGTGAGAGAGGAGGGAGACCCGGCCCTCCACGAGCCGGCACAAGAAGGGCTGTGTTAGCCTGTTCCCTGCCCAGGCATTAGGAACTGAGCGTTTCTGAGCATTTAACAGCGGAAGCAAGTAGGAAATTTGGGTGCCAAACCTCCAGGGAAGGAAAATATCTCCGCTCCAACCCAGGGGAAGAAACATTTGATGGGAGCAGCGAGGGAGCAGCCGGGGACGCCAGGCTGGCAGGCGACGGCTACGTGCCGTGGCCGTGCTGGGAGCCCCCTACTCATGGCAGCTGGTAGCTCGCTGCAGCACGGCATTTTTCTGCTTGGCTGGCTTAGCGGCAGATACCAGCACCTCCCTTCCCCCTGCGCTGCAGCCCTGGCCTCGCCATCCCCGTCCGTCGGCCTCGCCAGGGCTGCTCGCTCCCTCGCGCCCATCGCTGCCCCCCCAGCAGAGCCCCCCGGGCCGCCCCGGCGCGGCCCCGCTTGCTGACCCCCCGCAGGAGCCAGGCGTCGCTCCCTGCGCGCCCAGGAAGCACGTCTGCACCCGGAGCACCAAGGTTCAAATGGACCAAGCCATTAAAAGCCCCCCCAGCCCCCCCGGGGGGAGCGCAGCAGGCAAGCTTTGCCCCTGCCATGGCCGCTGCTGCCCTGGGACGATGTCCCATCCACGCAGGGACACCCGCACACTAGTCGCCGCGCCACCCTCCCCAGGCCAGCCCTCTGTCCCACGCACCTCTGCCTTGCTGGAAAGCTCTGCAGGGCCGCATCCATCCTCCGCTTGTTCCACGTGCCCGAGGCTGGACACAGGTGAGGCACCCAAAGGTGGTATCTGGAAAGAGGCAAAAGCTTTGAGCACAGACACCCCCGAGCCCTCGCTGTGCTCAACCAACCAGCCCCGGCAGCATCAGCACACACAGACAAATCTCCAGCTGTGGCCGGCAGCCCGCCTTGCCCCGCTGCCCGAGCCCACGCTGCCTCCGAGCTGTACGGCCAGCCGTGGCACGGCTGCTGGAGCAAGGAGCACCCGAGACCGTCGATGCCCAGCCCTGGAGCCCGGGTTTGGAGCTCATGAGCTGCCCTCTGTGGCAGCCCCAGCCCCGCGGGACCAGGACCCTTGCACGGAGCCATCGGCGAGGGGGAGCAGCTCGGCCAGCACCGGGCTCGGCTGCCCTGACAGGGCTGGAGGCAGCTGCGTGGGATGCTGATGCAGCAGATCAGGGCTGGCAGGAGGGGAGAGGAGAGGAACAGCACGGTATGCTCAGGGCATTAGCGCTCGCAGGGCCTGCTCTGCCTTCTCCATCGTGGGGCAATACCCGGCTTCAAACCCTCCTGTCCCGCCGCTGCGATCCCAGAGCTGGGATCCTGCTCTCTCAGCCCCACGTCAGCTTTGAACGCGGAACGGCCTCGACCCCCATGCAAAGCTCTCCTTCCCCTGCCCTCTCCCAGCCCAGACGCTTCTCCGCTGAACCTCTCCCCGTTGCGCTGGGAGGGCGGCGCGGAGGAGGATACGCGTGGGCAGGGAGCGGGGACATCGCGTGCGTCGGCCTTGCAGCGAAAACACCAGTGCCGGGCTGGGAGCAGCCTTCGGGCTGGCTTGAAAGACGGTCAGCAGGGACAAACCCCCCACCCCGAGCCTGGCTGTGCCGCAGCCCCTGCCAGCCGGGGCCGAGGGGAGAGCCCTCCCTGCCTGGAGCACCCCGGCAGCCCCAGGAAGCCTGCCCCAAATTTCAGGGCTCCTCAGCCGTGCTGCGGCCGGTGGGTGCTGCTGCATGGTTCCCCTTACAGCTGCGGGGTAAGAGCAGCTGAGCTGGAGGCTGCCGTGGCTCTCTGCAAGAGCAGGGTATCGCCCTGCAGCCGAAAAATGGAGGGGCAACGTGTTGGGGCAATGCTGGGAGACTTGACGACAAAGAGGATGCTATGGCACTCCGGGCACTGCTCTCCTATACGAAACACAGCCCGGGCAATACAGGGAGACTGTTTTGAGTGGTGGGGAGAGAGAGGAGCAAGGACCGGGGCCAGACAGCAGCAGGAGCTGCTGGACAAGCAGGGACCGAGTGCTCCAGCCACCATCCCACAAGCTAGCATCTCTCCAAGGTTGCACGCCAAACAAGAAAGCCTCCTTGCAGGAAAGCAAGGGTAACAAGAAGCGCTGCAGGGAGACCGCGCACGTCGCCATCCAGGAGGAGCATCTGGAGGAGGCTTGCCGTGGGCTGCCCAGGCCAGCTGCTGCGGCAAACAAAGATCGCATTGCCAGGGCAGCGCCGGCAAGGGGACGTTCAGCAGCAGCTGCCTGGCCCCGAGGCCACGCGGGGCAGGGAAGGGCTCATCCTTGCCGGCAGGATGGACCCAGCCCACTTCACAGCACATTCCTTACCTGCTTACAACTGAATCATACCTCTGCCAGGCTTGCCAGGGGCTTTGGAAAGCCCAGCGCCCCGCTGCCGCAGGGTTTAAGAATCCAACAAGTCATTTACCTTAAGTACCGGTGTGGCAATGCATCTGTCCTGGCCTTGGGCAGCTCTTGGCTCTAGAGCTGAAGCACTTGCTGGATCATCGGGAGCACAATTTTGCCCTTTAGCTCCCACCGCCAACAGGCGAGACACCTGCACGTGAAGCCGACTCAGGAGCGGGGACAAGACCCCCAGGGACGTTCTGGGCACGGGCAGCACCAGCCACAGACGGCCCCAGGTTACCCAGTGGAAGACAGCTCAGACACAGGAGCTTGGTGTTGTCCCCCCAGAATCCTCCCTTGTGGCTCTGCCGCCGCATGAGCCCTCCCAGCCCTACGGGAGGCCGAGGCCGGGTTCCCCATCCCAGCATCATCTGGTTTTCAGCTCATTTCTGGCCGTTTCCTTCCCCGCTTCCTCCATCCCCAGTGCAAACCCCTCTGAGCAATGGGTTTCCCTCCTCAGAAGGGACACGAGGAGCCCGTGGGGCTGGTGTGTTCCCCTCCCTGTCCTCAGTCGTAGGGACAGCCCTGGCGTCCATGGGCAGGATGGGGACAAATGAGCGCCCCACTCCAGCTCTGGGAAAAGGGAAGATCCCAGGCTGCAAAGCAGGGGGAGAAAATTGTCTTGGATTAAACTCCTGGGTCCTGCGTGTTGCCATTTATGGCTGCACTTTCTGCTCCAAGCCTGATGCAAGACACTGCAAGAGGGAAAGAAAGCAGATGGGAGACAGCCAGCCAGAAAAAGAAAAGCCAGGAGGAAAAGGGGAAGGGAGAAGCCTTTAAAAAAAGTATAAATAATAATGTTGGGCAGAGGTTAGCAAAGCAAAGCAGCTGCTATGTCAGCAGCTCCCTTTTACCCCACCGCCGGGGCTCTCCATCCTCCCACCAGCCAGAGAAGCAGCTGCTGCAGAACAAGAGCAGTTTTCCTGCCCCGGGCGATGCTCCGGCCAGCCCCGGGGTGCCCGGCGGGGACGTGCCACATGCAGAGGCAGCACTTTGCAGGTCTGGCCCCTGAGAGCGCAGGGGGCATCTGCTCCACCGGCCCCCCGTCACTGCTGCGGGCAAGGATGAGCCACGGAGCGGCCAGAGCTCTGCTGAAGCGCCGGGGCCATCCGGTCCCCGGCGAGGGCTCAGGCAGCACCGGGTCTGATTAGGCACATGCCGGCGTGTGCCACGGCAGGGTGGGGAGTCCCGGCTCAGCACAGCCCTCCCCACAGGCAATGCCACGCTCCAGTGCGGCACCCCCAGCAGCACCCAGCTGGCTTGCGCGGTGCTCTTGCTCTGGCCTCCGGCAAGGAAACGCCACAGGCGCCAATGCTGGGACGTCTCCTGCTGCCAAGGATGGGCCAGACGGCGTCCTTGGGCAGGGAGGAGGGGCAGGCAAAGCCTGCCCTCGCCTCGAAGCCTTACCCGGCCACCCTTCACATGGGCGGGCGCTTCAGAAGACAGAGTCCTCGTGGCCTCTGCTCCAGCAGCGCACGGGCTCTGCACAGGCTCCAGGCACCATACCCAGCCCAAAGGGACCGAGCAGCAGCCCGACGTCCCCAACCCACTGTAGAGGGCACAAGGCAGAGCCCAACGCCACCGTGCCCCACACCGCGTCCCAGTGCCAGCCCTGTGCTCCAACCCACGACGGGGACGGAGGGGAGGGCACAACGCGCACAGGCTCCCCGGGGGGTGACACACGTCCTACCTCGCTTCCCAATTTGCAGACACCGCAAGAGATGATGCATTCGTTATTGGCACAGACTGCACCGGGTGAGAGCCAGGGCACGTCCGAGCAGTCACGGGTCCGGTGGGAGAGCTCTGCGTCCCACGGGCAGGGGCCTGCGCTGCTGCCGACACTGCGACAAGGGGCAGCACAGCACCGCATCCCTCCCCGGTGAGGGGACGAGGGGCAGCACAGCACCGCGTCCCTCCCCGGCGAGGGGACGAGGGGCAGCACAGCACCGCATCCCTCCCCACCGCGCTGCGGGATGGCAGAGCTCCTGCCCCTGCCCTGCAGCAGCATGGAGGCAGCCTGCACAGCTGCCAGTTAAAGCCAGGCTAATTTGACGCCCTCTCCCCTCCGGCACTGGGAAGGCAGGCAGGAGGTATTAGAGGGAGATGCGGACTTCTTAAACGTAGAGCCCCTACTGGGAGCTGGGTGGTTTGTGCTTCTGCTGCGTGGTGTGTCCAGGGGCGCTGGTTGGAGCCCCCAGGAAGGCACAGAGCGGGGTGGGAGGCACAGGGGAGGGTGCCGGGAGCTCTGCAGAAGGGGCAGGGCAGGCGGCATCCCCTTGGTGCCTTTGTTGTCGAGGTGACAGCACGGCATGCTGTCCTGAACGGGCAGGGTCTGCGCGGCCTCCCCTGGCCAGGATGAGCTGGGCACCTCTGAGTGCCAGGCGCCCTTGCCGGATCACCCCCACAGCTGTCCCCTCGCTCCCCGCTGTCACCCACTGCTGTCACCCACTTGACCCTGCTCTGTTTGAAGCCACCCGCCGCAGTTAACCCTTGGCAAACCAGCCTGGCAGGGAGCCTGCCCCTGCCCGCTCGCCCTCCCCGTCCCCAGAGCATCCTGCCCAGGATGGCATCCCAGCCGTGGCTCTGGACCGCCGCTGAAAGCCCTGCCCCATCCCTGCCCTGTCGCTGCCGTCTGCCATCCCGTGACAGACACACTCATTAGAGAATTGAAGTTTTCTGACCGTTTCTTGCAAGAACAAGACTTGGCAGCCCCAGCGATGCTGCAGTTCCCACCCAACAGCTTTTCATCAGGGGATCGCTTTGACAGCACTGCCTCATCCATTAACAAGCCGGGGATGGGGATGAGAACAGACAGCGACACACTAATTAACTTTTTTTCAGTGATGGGAGCGAGCGGAGACAAGGGGAACCACTACCAGCAGTTAATAGAAGCAAGGACTCCTGGGCTCCTTTCCCTGCACCGGCCCGTTCCTCGCAGGGAGGGCAGGGAAGCCTCGACCCACGCTGATGGGCTGCATGCACATCGCGGGCTGCCCCGCCAGGAGGTGGGAGCAGGAAGGAGGCTGAGCCGCACGGCTGCCCCAGCTCGGGGTGCGCAGCAGCTGCTGGCTGGCTCGGGCAGGGAGAAGGGAAGGACGGAGGCAGCGGGGTGCCCAGCTCCAGCCAGCCATTAAACACGCCCAGGCTGCTCTCCCTGAGCGGGTTCACCCCTGAGTGTTTTGGTCGAGTGGTTAATGGCTGCGGTGAATCCGAACGAGCCCGGCGCAGTATGTGCTGAGCAAACAGGAGGGCGGGGGAAGGAAAGCAAGCTCTCCAAGCGCCGAGCGCAGCCCTCCGCTTCCCGATGCACTGAGTCGACCAAAAAAGCCCTGAGCCTGCAGCAGCGCCGACGCTGCTGGGCGCCCGCGGCGGAGCGGACGGTGTCTGGGAGCCTCCTCTGCTGAGTCACATCAGGGGACCGCAGCCCTCAGCTGAGCCAAGACGGGTTAGATAGGGCGCATTTCTACCGGCAGCCGCCTGCAAAGCGCTCGCTGCTCTGCCCAAGGCCAGGGCCACCCGTGTCTCTAACAGCTGCTGGCCTGAGCGGTGCCGGAGGAGGAGGATGAAGCAACTTTGAGGGTATTTGCAGGGATCAAAACCAGGGAGCCCAGGGGAGAGTCTGTGGAGCGGTGGATGGTCTCCCCGACGCTGCCCGCAGGACCGACCCCTGGATCAGCAGCCCGGGCGCCGCTCCCCTCTCGCACACGTGCGGTGCCTGCTGGAAGCGCACGTACTCCCTCCGCCGTGCCACCCGGCACCGCCAGCCGCGGCCAGGCGGCCGGCACCGAGCGGGGCTGGCAGCCCCCAGATCACGCGCAGGCCGGCGCTCCCAAACGCTTACGCAGCAGCGGGGAGCATCCCTCCCCCTTCCTGCTGCTCTCCACCACCCCCCAGCTCGCCTGGTCCCCGTCCTTCCCGAGGAGACGCTGCTCAGGTCCAGCGCAACCTGCCCTGCCTTGCTCCTACAGCGAGGTGACCGTTCCCAGGAGGAAAAACTGGCCAGGACCCTACTCACGGGGCCCAGCCGGGCTTCTGGAGGACACAAGACCCCTGTGCCTCGAGCAAGGGCTCACCTCCCAGCACGCAAAACCCTGTTACCGCTCTGTGCCCACCTCTGAAGGCAACGAGCACTGCAGCAGCGCCTGTTCAAGGAAACTGGGACTGAAGAGCAGCCAGAGGGGAGGGAAGACATCCCCGAGAAGGCTCAAGCTAGCAAGACAGCAGAGGGACCCGTGGGCCCTGGCAGCACTGGACACAGCCGCCCGTCCCGCCGGGGTGCTGCACTTCCCCAGGCAGCGCTGGGTGCGTGCCGGCCCCGCAGCGGCTCCGGCCGGGTGGCCAGCTTCACTGCCGAGCTGGCCTAGCCGGGACCCAGGCAGCTAACGGCGGCCCAGGGGCTCTCCAGCCTGACAAAGGTCCTCGCACTCCGAGGCACCAATAAATCACGGGGCGGAGGGACAGACGTGGCTTCCAGGGCGCTGGGATGAGGGAGGGGGCTGCTCGAGAGCTGGACCCACGGCCAAGGGGTGCTGGGAAGGGGAGGGAGCGAGCTCCGCGGCTCAGGAACGCCAAGGGGAGGTGAGGGGGAGCACGGGGAGGCAGACGCCCGTCCCAGCCCCGAGAGCGGGTCAGGGCTCACCCCTGGGCGCTGCAGAGCATCACGGTAGGGAGGGGGGTGCGCAACCCCCTGGGACTTGCCCAAGGCCGGCCAGTGAGTCAGTGGCGACGCTTGCCAAGGCGCGGGCTGCCTGCGCACTGCCCGGCAGCCTGGCTACCGTCGCCGAGGATTACAGATGCTGCTAATAATAGCCAGCAGGCGCCTGGGCCCCAGGCCTGCGCTGCCCCGCTGAAACACGCTGCCCGCACCCGGGCGAGGCGTCGCGCCTGGCTCTCGGAGCCACCCCTCGCTGGGGCGAGGGTCCGGGCACCGGGGCCGTCACCGAGTCCCACCGAGCCGGGCAAGAGCGGGGTGAGCTCCTTCCACGGGCGCTGCTTCACCCTTTTATTTTTAAACACGATCCGGCGCTGGAGGAGGATTTGCCAGGCGCTTATAGGCATCGCTGCCCCCCTCCAGCCCCCCCAGCTCAGCCAGGGGTCAGACCTCGGGCCGGCGCCCTGCTGGGGTGGGCAGGGAGGGGGGAGCCAGTCCCTTCCCGGGGGGGACAAGGACAGCGGGGGGCAGCGAAGGGAGCCCTCCCCGCCAAGGGGCCGCTCAGCTGCAGCCCGCAGGAGGGGGATGCGGGCAGGGGGAGTAAACCCCCCCGGCCCCCGGGGGGACACACGCCCCGCACCGGCTGCGGGACCGCCGGGGGGGACGCGGGGGGACACACGCCCCGCACCGGCCGCGGGGCCAGGGGGGACGCGGGGGGACACACGCCCCGCACCGGCCGCGGGGCCGGCCCG
>VZTV01099081.1:128654-146700 GCA_013400875.1 Anhinga rufa
CTACACCCCAGAGATGTTGCCCTACACCCAAGACATTGCCCTGTTCCCCAAAGACATTGCCCTGCACCCCAAAGACGTCGCCCTGTTCCCCAAAGACATTGCTCTTTACCCCACAGACATTGCCCTGCACCCCACAGACGTTGCCCTGCACCCCAAAGTCCCTCCCAAGCCGTCTGCGCACGCTTGCGCCCGTCCTACTCCTCGGCCTGGCGAGCCCCCCGTCCCTCGCCCTCTCTCCCGGGCGCTCGCCGGGGGCGGCCGGGGGCTCGGCGCGGCCGCGGGGAGCTCTGTGCGGGCGGGGGGTGGCAGCGCTTACCGAGCGCCCGCACCTTGTCGGGCCTCGGCCGGGGAGCGGAGGGGCTGGCAGGGCGAGGGGCGCCCGCCCTGGCTCTCCCCGTGAGGAGCATCTCGCGGCGCCCTACGCCGAGCCTCAGCGCGTCGCTCCACCTTCCCCAGGAGCCGCGGGCGGCGGCGGCGGCGGCACGTTTGTGCCCGCCGGTAAGCGGGTGCCGAGAGGAGCCGGGCTGCGAGAGCCTCCCCCCGAGCACCGTGCTGCTGGGGCGCCTGAGAAACGGGAGGCTCAAGAACCGGCCTGTGCCCCAGAGCCCTCCCACGGGGGTGTCAGCTCCTTCCAGCCTCTGCCACCACGGATTTCCTGCCTCCTGAGCCTGCGGGGAGGATTAGCCAACCTTTCACAAAGCGGGCTGAAATTAGAAGGCCTAAGCTATTCCTGCCGGGGTGAAAGCAGCAGGGAGCTTTCTCCCAGCCGTGCGCGAGGGGAGCAGACGGGGAATCCGCCCCCAAAGTCTCCCCCGGGGAAAAGGCTTTGGGAGGAATCTCCGGAAGCAGAGACTTGTATTGACCGGCTGAAACCAAAACATGAGCAAAGGCGGGATTAGATCCGCGGGGCGGGAGGAAGGAAGCGAAGCCGTGATGCTGTTCGTCCCTGTTGGTAATCCTATCGGGCGGGCGGGCGCTGGCGTGTGGGGAACCGTACTCTCGGTAACGACCAGCCACGGCGCCCACCTGCCCTCCCCGTGCATGGCTTTGCGCTCCCCGGGCCCCGACCGGATGGTCGGAGCTGCTCTAGAGCTCGGCCAGAACACCCTCAGGCTGGCAGCAGCACAGCCCTCTCTGCCTCAGCATCTTTCCTGACGTGTATTTGGTCCCTTCTCCTCCCGTCCCGTCCACATCCACTCTTCAGCTTGGTGAAGCTTCCAGAAGTTGAACTCGCCAGATGGAAGTGGAAAAGCACGAGGGATGCGACAGCCAGGACTGCTCCGCCAGTACAGCGAGGCTGAAATTCCCTCTCAAGCAGCTTCTGGAAGACCCTCCGGGGCGGAAGGAGCAAAGAGCCTCGGCCGAGGGCTTAGAGCTGAGCCCGCCCGACAGGACAGGGCGATCGGCAACTAGAGCCCGGCGCAGCCTCGGCTGTGTGCCACGGCGCTGGGTGTTTGGAGAGGCGGCTTGGGAATCAGCAGTTAACCGGGTTTGTCTGTGTTTCTCCTGGTTTTTAAGTGACCCTGGAGCCGAGCTGACCACCGGCGGGAGCCACGAAGGCATCGTCCCAAGTCCAACGCATCCCTTGCTTCCGGAGACTTCCCCTGAGCCCTGGAAAGAGCTCGCAGCTAGGGACAGGACCAGGGTGGGGAGGCCTGCGAGTGGGGCAACGTGGGGTGTTCTGGCCTTACGCCCCGATGCACGGGTCTCGATCGCTGCCTCGATCGCTGCCGGTGTCCAGGACACCTCCTGCTCTTTCTCGCTGGCACCGTGCGCTTTCCGTGGCGCTCGGCTGACGGTCCGTTAGAGGGTGCTCGCCCGTGCGGGAGCGCAGCGGCACGCGGCGTGTGTCAACCAGTGCGGAGGTGGAGTGCTTCAGCAGGTACCCTCCCGAGCAGGGTTTACCACCGCCTTAGAGAGCCCTCACAGCTTCCTCCGCGACCAGGATCGCCGATGGGGAACTGAACAGGAGCAGCAGCCAGAGACGACCGACCGTTAGCGGCTTCTGCCTGTGCCCCCGCAGGGATTCGCTGTCAGGGCGCCGGGACCTGCCGCGCGCGTGGGAGCCGTGAGAACCGCAGGGCTCGGAGGCCTGAGAAACAGCACTCCCGGTCTTGAGAGCAGCCGCCGGGAGCACCAAGGACACGTCTGCGGGGAGAGCTGCTCCAACCCAGCTCCCTTCGCACAGGAACGAGGTGGCAGAGTCAGCACGAGGGCTCAGCTCCCCGTGTCCAGAGATGGGGTGGGAGCTGGACTCTCCTGCAGAATGTGATGCGATCTGATGGGGGGCTCCCCCGGGCCGGGCCCAGCAGGTCCCCTCCAAGCCTCTCGTCCCCTCCGTCGCTCTCCGGAGGCGACCGGACAGAGTAAACTTGCCCTGGTGCAGCGAGGCTCAGGCTGGGAGGGACAGAGGGTCTCTGCACGGTTCTCCCATCAACTCGCTCATAAAAATACGCTGCTGTGTCTCGGGACCACCAAGGCAGGTGGGAAGCCCTGACGTCCAGCAGAGCGGGCGGCCCGTGGAAGCTGCCGGTAACTCCCTCTGCTTCCCTGGAGCTGGACCGGGCTCCCGAAGGGTGGCCGCCTCCGAGCCTCTCCAACAGTGAAGAGCGGGGACCGCGACCCAACAGCGAGAGCAGTGCCTGCGGCTCCGGCCCCGAGGGCCCGGGTTCACTCGCCAGCTCAGCCGGGCGGGCTCTGCCCCGCTCCTGCCGCCCGGCTCCGGGAGAGGCGGCCGGCCCGGGCCGAGCGGCGCGTCCCCAGCTGCGGCACCGGGGGAAGCATCCCCTCCACAGAGCATCCCCTCCACGGAGTGTCCCCTCCACGGAGCATCCCCTCCACGGAGCATCCCCTCCACGGGGCATGCTGTGCTGCAAATCTGCCTGCAAGAGGGACTGACCTGGGCCGGCTCCCCGCAGCCTGGGCACTACGGCGGGCACTGCTCCCTGTCCCCCAGGCGTAACGGGCTGAGCAGCCGGCAGAGCTTTCTGCAGGCACAAAGCGATTTACCACACTGCACGTTCTCACTCTCTCCCACAGCGCATCAACCATGCAGGAGTAGCTGTTCCGAGGTCCTCTGCCTACAGAGACGCATCCCTCCCACCCTGAAGCAAGCCGCGCTTCAGCGCCCCTCTCTCCACCACAGCTGTAACGCAGGCACAGGTCTGCCGGACCCCGTGAAGTGAGGCGAGCAGGGACGCGCTGGCTTCTAGCAGGGCTGCTGCTTTGCACAGGCCTGAGCGACTTCAGACAGCGCCTGTTCCAGCCAGGGGATTCTGCGCTCCCAGGTCCTCCAAGAACCCTTTTCCCCCCACATAAGGCTCGAGCACAGACTGGTCTTAAACCTGGTCCAAACTCGGGCCGTTTCTGCGAGCCCCGGTCACGCTCCCAGTCACCGTTACACTTTTTCCTTGCCAAGAACAGCAACATCCTCTCTGCCTTGATGCCTGGAAGTAGAAGCTAACCCAAGAAATGGCACTGTACTTGCCCTGATCTTCAGCTGATGCGGGCTCAGAGGCCACCAACCTACCTGGCTGTCCATTTGCCTTTTCACGCCCGGCTGTGTGCTGGCCCCGGCGCTGCAGCGATGCTTGGAGAGCTGGTTCGATTCACCGGTGGCACAAGACGAGTTCAGCTCAGCAAGAGGTCCGAGGCAGCACGCGGTGGGGATGCCGTACCTGGCTCCCACCCAAAGGGATGATCCTACCAAAGAGCTCTCTTGTGAGTGCTTGTTTCTCTACCTTCTCCCCAAGCTCCTGTTAGTAACCCCTCTGCTAGCTTCGCCTCCGGCCTCACCGGCCTCACAGCTCCTCTTCCATCACGTTAAAACTCATTTTCCAGTCTAATCCCTGAGCTAGGGCAGGCTCCGAGTTCTTGTTGATGGTCTTCAGAGTTTTGAACCAGCTCTACAGCTGGCCTTGCCCTTGAAGGCAAGCTGGTACAAGCTCAAAGTCCTAAGAGTGAACCAAAAGCTCGTGGACACTGGCGGCCAGTCCCGTCCCGACTGCAGCAGAGCAGCTGAGAAAAGATGAGGCTGTGGGTCTAACAAGGCAGCGCTGCATCAGAAAAGCATCTCCTCCAGCCCTGGTAGGCCTTCCCTGCTCACACGGCCGGGGCACGGCAGGGGTGGCTGCTGCTCCTCCCGCAGGCTGCACAGGCGCTCGCTGCGGCGGCAGGTCCTTCTGTGAAACGGGGACACGCAACTGTCACAGGCATCGCACAGAGGCGGGAGCCGCCAGCCCTCAGACCAGAAGGGACGTGGAATGATTATTTCCCTTTGAGCACATTTCCAGTCACCTCCACCTGCCTCCGTTTGCGCTTCTCCAGGAAGAGAGGAGGTGCAGTCCCACAGAGGAGTCTTTACATGCCTTGACAAAAGGGTGAGATTCTGCAAGCGTATTAGTTTAATCCCAAACCAGTCTTAAAACACGTAGCTACTTAGTGCCGTGGCTAACGCTCAGGTAGGAACGCAGCCCTCTTCTCCCTGTGACTTGCTTTCGACGTGCCATGAAAGAAACAGCAGCAGTTATTTGCTTTTACACCAAACTGGAGGAAAGGAGCGAAAACGTCAGCACAAGTACAGCGCAGACGATTCCCGCCCAGGTAACCTCGTCCTGTTGGCTCCCCGGTAGCAATTAAACAGTGAGTATGCCACCCTCTTGTTGAAATGAGGTATTAGGTTGCAATTGTCACAAAAAGGAAGATAGGGAGACAAATCAGAGGAATAAAAATAAATCGAGTCCAGACTGCAAGGCTGCAGCGGCTCTGAAGGAGGCACCAGCAGTACCTGCAAATGGGGAAGAGCAAAGGGATTACCTCAAAGCTGGGAGCACGCAGTCGCCTCTCTTGGGAATGGAAAGCAGGAGGAGATATGCTGTAAAAGCATTTCTGCGACGGCTCTACATTGCTTTCAGCCACCACAATTCATGCCGCTTTCCAGAACTGGGTCTTGTTACATGCCAAGCACGGACGCGCCCGGAGCGCCCACACGGAGAGCAGGGGCTCGTGCCCGCAGCGACTGCCTGGCTGCATCGCGCGGGCGGCGCCCAGCAGAGCACGGCGAGCGATCTTCTGAAGGGCAATTGGAAAGGAGGAAAAAAGATTGGTTTTATAGGTGACGGCAACTAAGAACAGCGTTTAGATCAGCGTTTGGGAAAGGAAGGACATGGGGTTATGCAGAAATCTGCAGTCTCGCCCTCTCCACAAGACCAGACGCTTCAAGGTGTTTCATTCTACAGTACAGTCATGGAAACGCTTCAGAAGCCTCCAGGCTGCTGTCCCCCTCTCTGCTTCAGCCTATTTACCCACAATTACTGGTTTCCACAAAGCTCACTAACCAAACACACAAGCTCTTCCACTTCGCCAGTCCCTGTTCCCTGGCACCGCTGAGTTCCCAAGGGGCAGCTTCCGACACGCAGGAGCGCCCAGGGAGGCGGCGCCTCTTCCCAAATGCCCAGGGACGGCGGGGAAGGCCGCTCGCCTCTGCCTGGAGCCCAGCCTTCTGCAGCGACCCTGCGCCGTGCGCCCTGCCTGCAAGCTACGCCGAAAGCAGCAGGCGACACCGGGAAGGTGAAACCCATCTCGCCAGTACGAGGTGGCGACACGAGGCTTCTTGTAACGCAGCCTGGGGAGGACAGGGAGGGGGCAAAAAGCACGCGCTGCAGTCTGGTAATGAAGCTACCGGCACAACCTGCCAAAGCCACCGCAGCCCCAGCAGCTTCCGAAACACCCCCACCGTACAGACATGCGAATCACATGTGAGAAAGAGCTAGAGAAAGTCCCCGGAGCACCCCCGTAGCTACTACCTGAACACCATTTAGCACACTGCCGTCCTTTGGGAAACAGAGGTGTACACCTGGAGCTTGTTTTCAGACCATGATATGAAAAAAAGTGACCAGCCGACAGGATAATGCAAAATAATTGATTTTATTTAAAATAAAAAGCAAAAACCACAATCATCCAAACAAGACAATTAAGAGTATCCCAGCTCTGCTGGATGGGGCGATAAAAGCAGCTAACGGCAGTGGCAGGGCTTGGAGCTGACAGTGTGACTGTCAAACAGATCCGTACGCTCTTTCCTTCCCCCCTTTGCAAGGGGGATGCCAAAAACCTCCCATTACACAATTAGCCCACACAGGCATTTCAGATTTGATTCAGTCAACGGTCTGGCTCCCTGCCCCACGATGGCTGGGGACTCAGGGAGGAAAAGGGTCTAGGTTAATTATGAAAGAGGTTGCTGTCTTTCTTCTAAGCATTTGGAGAGGCTTAATGTAACTGAGAAGACAAACCGGAGCCAGCGTACCGGAGCTGGAAAGGGGAGGAAGGTAGGCCAGTGCTTCCTCGGCGTCACCTGCTCCCACAGCACTTCTGCGGAGAACAGCTGCCGCCACCGGCCTGCCTGTTGTTCACATCTACAGCTCTGGTGGGTATTTATTCACTTGCTCCTGAACTGTCAGAGCAGACAAGCCTGTGTTGGCCACCAGACTCAAAAGCACGGCTAGAGCTCACAAACACCTTTACCTTCTGCCAGAGCAGGCAGGACAAGGACACCAGTGCAGCTGGGAAGCCCACAGTCCAAGCCCGCACGCAGCTCTCTAAGCCTGTCCCTGGGGAACAAGGCAGCCCACGAAGCACTGCCGGGCTGACAAAGCGCCAGTGGGACTGAGCAGAGCCGTGCTGCTGCTCTGGGGCTCAAGGAAACGAGGGGCCCACGGGGTCTGGGTGCTGGGCCTCGGCAGCCTGCTACATCCAGGGGCTTGCCGTACACAAAAGCAGCGGGGCCGGAACAAGAGACATGGATGCCCCAAGAAGCAGAAGCCTGGAGAAGTGAGAGCACGAAAGCCACTCTCCCCAGTCAGCCTCCCACAAGCACAGAGCTAGGCACAAGGGCAGCACAGTTTTTAACTTTATTCCTCATTCGTCTGGCCTGGAATGAGGGCCTAGGAAGCACCGGCTCCCCTCTTCCTGTAAGGCCAGTGAAGCAGACTCCCTGATGAGAGATAATTTATTCTAGTCCTATTTTAGAAAAACCCCGATCTAGCAGGACCTCCTGTTTAGAGCAGGCCATTAAATGCCAACAGCTAAACTCTGGCGAAAACAAAAAGCCTTGTTCTGCTACAATTTATGTACCACACAGCAGTTCTGGAAGGGCCACCGCAGAACACCACGTGGCCAAGAGAGCTGAACAACATCCCCAATGTTTTCTGCTACAAAACGCTAACACCAGGTTAGGAAGTCTCAGGTTGCTTAGGATGTCTGGAACACTTCTTGCGGGAGGACGACTTCAAAGCATCTTACACAGTAATTACATTTCAGCCTCACAACACCCCTGTGAGGTAGGTATTTTCCTCATCTACTGAAAGAGAGACAGAAGCTCACCAATTCGGCTGAGGCAAGAGCCTGTAAGCGGAAGAACCAGAGATCCCAGGTGTCCCGATTCCCAGGCAGCCTGAACAGATACACCTTTGTTTCCTATCAGAAAGTGCCTTGTGGAGAAGTCCGTACAGCATCGCCAGCATCACGATGCCTCCAGTCCGTTTCAAACATGCTGCTTTTCTGCGAGGGATGTCAGACACACACAGGCTTCAATCTGAAATTGTTTTATTTCACACCATGGAAGAGTTCACAGGCATGGAAGAACACACTGCACTCTGGATCTTCCCACTGTGCTCCTGGCTGGTAGAAGCGTGGCTTTCCCGGCAGAGCGATCAGGCTTTCCCACACATGTAAGGTTTTAAGACTGCAGAACTGAACCGTGCATGCCAAATGCAACTGCAAGCTACAGCATAAGCTGCCTTACTAACTGTCAAGCCACCAAAGAGGGCAGCGGACAGCTCTCTCAGGTCTCCTCTCACGGTGACAGAGCTGAGACTTCCGAGCCTTTGCCTCTCCTGGCCCCCATGTTCTTCCAAGAGGCAGCAGCTGCAGCCTGCTCTGTCAGAGGACACACAGATTGTGCAGGCTCCCAGGCTGCTCAACTGGGCAGGAGAAAAGGCAACCGTGGCCACAAATGCCACGAGTTTCAGAAGTTTTTCTTAGAATGAAGTAATCTTGTGGAAGAATCTGCAGAGCAAGCGTGCTCACTTACGCCTGGCTGTCACAGGAAATTCAGGAGCCTGGACAGCTAAAGAGCGTCCAGAACACCACCCTCACTCCATTTTCCCACCACCACACTGCTCCTACACAAAGTGACTGGCACAGAAGATTCGGAAACGGAGATCCTAACAAACATGTTTAGGATTCCCTTGTACAACAGGATATTGCCCAGTCTCCAAGAAGGGAAAGTGTTTAAATAGAAAGAGACAAGGTTAAAAAAACATCAGAAAACCCAGACAAGCAATGTTCTGGTTCCATCAAACCCAACATGTACAAGAAAGTCACAGTTAAGGCTGCCAATCTGCTTTTTAATTCCGCTACCAGTGCCTGGGCATTATTGCATGTTTACTATGCACACACCACTTTGCTTTCGAGTTTCCTCTCCCAAAGAAGAACGGCTGAAGCGAGATCTAATACCCAGCTCCTAGGTCTCAGGAGAGCACCCACGGAAGCACCCCAGCCCAGCTAGCTTCTGGCTGTGCTGTTCAGATAGAGAAGGATCATTTCCTTGCAGCGCACCTTCAGCCAGACAGACCTCTTCGCTGACACTACCAGCACAAGCCCCTGCTAAAACAAAACAGAAGCTCCAACAGATCCCTTGGGGACGAGAGCTTTACCCGGCGTAATACAAATGCATCTACACAGACTTAAGCAACACACTGCATTTTTAAAAAGCATAAAACAACAACATGTCCCCCTCCCAGTCCTTTAAAATTGGCACCGCAAGTTCTGGAAACATCTGAACCCATAACCTCAAGGGAAAGCCACTGAGGTATGCGAACTGCACTGGCCTGAACGAGCCCACGGCCCTACCACTGCTTGGTATTTAGGGCCCAGCAACTGTTGTTGTAAGAGCCAGACTTTGTCAGTCGTTGCCCAGTGCTAAACACCACGCCTGCACCAAGAAGATTGTAATTACTGGCAAAGGCTGATGTTTTCCCCCAGGGTTTTTGCTGTGCAAGAAACTCCAGGATTCTCCCGCTCCATCGAGCTTCCTATTGCAAGGTGCTAGTGCATCTCTGTCACCAGTCATCATAACAGACACAGAGCAAAAGTAAATGGACTGCTGCTGGTTAAGGTGTTGCACCTTAGATGTACACATGTCGATTAAGACCACAAAAGATGCTTGAGGTCGGTGGTCACCTCCGCTGAAGTTGCTTCAGTGTTTGGAGCATTCACACCACCTTCCCTTCCTGAAATTCTGGTGCGAGATCCGCCGGACGTTCAGACAGGCCAAAGGGCTGGTGTTCCTTTCCTCAAGTGTACAGGACAACATGTAAACATTTGACAGTGTCAAAGCAAGGCAGGTTTTTACATTTACCTGCTGGTTTTAAAAAGAGTTCTTTAAAAACTGACCGTCGTCTTCCTTGCCAGTTACGTGAACCATTAAATACTTGGCATGTCCTTACCCAAAGCTGGGTTATTAGTGCACTCACTCGGGGCGCAGAGGGGACAAAGCATTGCACAATAATGTAGAGTCAGGGCATTCCCCTAGAAGTTATTAAGGAGCCAACCTTCGACAGCACATAATGAAGACGGATGTCTGGATCAAGGAAGAGTGGCAAAAACTTAAGGACTGTGAGAAAGAGAAGCGGAAGGGGGTAGAACAGAGCTGGCTGGCTGCTAACGGAGCTTCGATCGGCAGCTGCCTCTGGGTGAGTGTTCTTATCTCTCAGGGGTAGCTGCGGCCTCCACAAGATTCCCTAATCCTGTCAAAAAAAGTACAACTGCCTGTCAGCAACTACAGCATTTCCCCTCCTATCAGGACAAAAGATCGTGGCATGCAGATTAATTGTATGCTTATTCTTCCTACAGAATTGTACAAGCTCGGTAAGATTTTATGTTTAGAACCATTTCTGTCAACTAATCCATCACACAGCTGGAGCACAAAGCCCACCCATCCTCACAGAGTGAAACAGTCAACATACAGGAGGAAGAACAGTGAAACCTGGAAAGCGAGAGTTCTAGGCAATGCGCTAATTTTTAGTATCCACAGTATTCATTTCAAAATTTGATGTGCCAAAACGTAAACGTGCACGGGATTTTCACAAGAACAGATCTGCACGTGTGCTTCGCATTTGTACAGCTTTTTTTTGGTAAACAGGGTCTGCAGTAAGGTTTGTTATCTCCTGCTGCTCATTCCCTGCCTGAAGTCACACTGGCTGCTGAAATGGGGTTTGACAATGTCATAACAAATTGTTAAAGCCTCCAGGGCAAAACAAGCAGTCAGTACAGCTCTCTCCTAACTGTTTAATGACACTCTGTACTTGTAATTCAATTGCATTCAGTTATGAGCAACTCCTGAAAACAAGAGAGCCATATCTCACAGCAAGATAAATGGCAACACGATCAGGAGCACGCAGGCCTTTCGGCAGCACCCTGCACCAGGAAGTCAGGCACGATACTGGGAACCTGGCCTTCCTCAGGTACTTTACCCTCGCACTCCTCCCCTAGCAGGCCATGCGGTGAGCCACCACAGCACTCACATCCATGCCAAACCTGGACTATCCTACAGCTCAGTAACTAGCCAGCACCCTAACGCGGGCAGGCAGCTAGTACAGCAGCATCAGTTACCCAGACTGCGAGGAGTTTGCTAGAATTTTGGCAAGCCTCTGCTATGAGAAAAATGCTTCATTTCACAAAGAATTTCTAAGTTCCTCCCCTGCAGCATAGTCCCCGATTGCCAGTGTTTCACTGTTTTTATCCTGGCAAGTCCAGAGACTTCCTTCCTCAGCAACTTTACCCTCAGCAGTGTCTATTCGTGGTTCTGCAATATTAATGTTCCCTCCCTCCAGGCTGACTAGAAACCTGCTGCCTTTTTTTTTTTAAAATAGGTAAACACAGACATTTGGGATTAATTTTGCCTTTACCAGATAGAACAGTGGGCCAAATTGAATGAATCCAGGCAACAATAAGAGAAACCGTACAACTACTTGAAGGTTTTTCCATTTGGACAACAAGGCATTGAAACCCGAGTCCTGCCTGATTGTTCCTCGTCTTTAACTGTTCACCATTCATTTGTGCTCTCTGAAGAACACAGCTAAAATATCCCACCTGCCCCATTAAAAAAAACCAAAACAAAACTAAAAAACTTTCTCTATTCAAAGAGACAACTAGGAAAAGTAATAAAACTGTTTATTAAATAAAGTTAAAACCCCTCATTTAAAAAAATATCAAAAAATCTTAGTTTTCAGTTTGGAGCAATTAAAATAATTCATGGAGGGAAGGTATCACCACTGGCCAACTGCTTTACATTCTGTAAGGGACCCCTTGCTCTCCATCCCTCTGTCCTGCTGAATCGCCCTATCTTAACTCTGCCAGCTCTGCCCTCTATTGTCTTTTGCTTGTTTAAAACCAACAGTTGCCATCGGGTCACCTGGAGGAGCTGCGCTCTTTGCTCACGCAGTCGTCCTGGGAAGTTGTATCACCGTTACCCATCATGCTGCATGTTCTCCTTTTTTTCCTCCGGTGCATCATCCCCTCCGTCTCAGAGCCAGAGTCACACTGAAACATGAAGAGACAAAAGCAGAATTCAGAGAATCCCACTAAACTGTTTGTACTGTTGAATTCGCCGTAAGAGCTACCTCAGCAACCCTGAATAATCAGTATTCAAAGAACATGCTATGTTAGATTAGACATGTGAAATAAACTTTAAATTAAGTGTTTAAAAGATAGGAGCAGGTATGTTCTTAGATTTCATCACTGACTAAGCTGGCTTGGGGCAAGACAATCGATGCCTTCGGTTTTGTTCCTAGAAGGACCCAGTTTTCCCGAGAGCAGACTCAGTGCCTTCTGAAGCACTTAGGTGCCTAGAAAAGTCCCTGTCATAATGGACAGTCTCGGTTTTGGAGCTTGTTCCCCCTCCCCATTTTTAAAACATTCATTTTGCAGCCATTTTACACAAGCATGGCTTAGCTAAAGGAGTGACATATTATATATAATCTAACCACAGATCAAACAAACCAAATTCATTTAGCCATACAAAGAGAGGCTTCAGCAAACAGAACCTACCGAGACTACAGGCTCCCCCAGCATGTAGATGTGTTTAGTTGCTTTCTATTTATTTCTTCCGTAAGACATGGATATTAGGATGAGGACCCATGATCAGGTATGAGGTAAACCAAGTGAATTGCGGGATATGGATCACCTACTGTAGTAAAAGCATTACCTCTGAATCAGAGTCTGAGGAGCTGGAGCTTGAGGAACTGGAAGAATCGCTAGAACTATCGGAAGCAATACCAGTAGATTCCTGCAGGTCAACTGAATCAGCTAAGGCTGCCAAGTCAGGATGTTCCTGCTTTAGGATCCTAAGCACAGTTGAAATTTCAGGGTTAGCCTTTGAACCCCAACACCGCTTGTAAATGAACAGGGTATTTTTGTTTTAAATAGAGAATACAAAAAGCAAGCTACTAAATCTCTTACCTGTACCATTTCCGTGACAATTTGGGTCTCCCTCTTACTGTCTTGTGCCACACCACAGGGAAGTTGGTACAGCTGGCAAAGTTTTGCGTGATGGCAATAGTTGTGTCAAGATTGAGAACTACATGCCACCAGCCACCTATAAATACAACACCAATGACCATTTCTAGCTACGTAACAGAAAACAAGTTCAAGAAGAGCCGTGAACACTTTTTCCATAGCACAGGTGGAACTTGGACCTAATCTCCCAAACCCAGGTGAGTTTGGCACCGCATCATCTTTCCTCAGTCTTATTTCTGCATTCGCTCCAATGCTTTACAGGTTCTTGCTACAAAGGCTGCTCAACGCTCTGACCAAATTATCCAGCTCACAAACAGTACTGCAGATCTGACTTGACAGCACCACACTGGCTGCTGATGGCCTGTTTAATAGCAAGAGCCATTGTAGCCCAGACCGCACAGAGACCCTCTCTGTTAAGCTGGAGAGCACTTTCCGTGCTGATTTAGTAAGGTTCTTATGACTACAGACTAACCTTTCATTTAAAAATAGATGCAAAATTGTTTCCCCACATAGGATAAAAATAGACAGTGGTGTTCTTACAACCCACTTATAACCTCATAAAAAGACTAAGGAAACAGTTTAATGGAACCCGACAGCTACAAAATCTTAACAGAAGGTATGCTGAGGAGTCACTAATAAGTGCCAAGACAATCGCAAGGCACTATTCAAACATGAAGTCAGGCGATGTGGATAGGAGATATGGGCCGTGCTGCACAAAAATTATGCAAGATTTAAAGGTTAGAATTTGTCACCGAACTCACCTGCTTTACCCACTAGCCACCTCACCTCCCGGTTGTAACGCATGCACAATGTGCAGCCACTCGAAGAGAATGGCATCCTTATCAGATCTTTCTTTAGCTTTTGATTTCAAATGCAAGACAAAGCATAACCGCAGAGAGGTGGGTAGAAAGCATCAGTGCCTTTAAGTAGTTCTTTTCCCACAGCTAAGAAAAATTCACATGCAGACTACCCAGGCTGCAAAATTCAGTCATGAATTTGCTACAGCGTATATGAGCTCAAACTTTTTTGTCTCAGAAGTTACTAGCACTCAGACACCTCTACTGTTTTATGCTTTGATGGATTCCTGTTACTGCAATTTAGTTCAGGATCACACTCTTGCAATGCTGCACCCGAGGTCCCATTTGCTTTGTCATCTGCACCACAAGCAATCCAACACTCCAGGCCATATATGTTTCAGGACATTCAGAAAATAACTGAATGGTCCCAAAGAGCACCTTGAAATATATATCCCCTTTGAAACAGCTCAGAAAGTTTCTTTTGTAAGAGATGACCCATATAAGAAAGCTGAAAGCTTCGTCTCTGCTACACAAACACATTAAAAATATGCTTTTCTCTCCCGGAATTCCTTACTGGAGAGATTCATACATACCCGGCACAAAGACTGTCTCGCCCGATTTCTGTAAGATTTCCAGGGGTTTGAATTCAGGGGGCCAGGTGGGAAGCTGCGTCCTGGGATAGATGACATTGAACCAAGTGATAGCCTCATCCTGCTGGTTCCCTCCCTCTTCTCGTGTCACCTTGATCAGCTCTCTGGGAGTGCTGGTAGGGAACAGGCACCAACGCTTATGTCCTTGGACTAAGGCATTCCACGCACTAGTTCCCAAGGGATCGATGTGAATTCCTGTTCCAGAACGAGGTGGGCCCATCACAAACCATCTGCATGGGAGAAAAAAAAATCCTTTAGTCATAGAGGCAACAAGCAGCTACCTTCTCTTTTCTTCAGATTACACAGAGATTACAGCTGTTCATTTCACATACAGTTAGAAATCAAAGTAGTTACAGTTCCTACATTTATCTTCTTGCGACTGTTAGGCTCACACTACAGCAAAAGATACGATGTGGATTTAACCTAAAAACCAACGTGAATTGGGACAGGCATGACTCTGGGACAAGAAAGCAAAAATAGCTTTTTAAACAAAACACAGCTGTGGAATATAAACAGTTCTTCAGTTAAATATATACTTATTTCAAGGCTTATGAGTGTGATTAAGTCATAACAGCCTGCATTAGGATTCTTACTATTCAGGGGGGTTCTCCTAATCCTATGTTTTTCTAAAGTCCACTACTCGAATGGATCCAGAACTGCAGAACAACGAGGAACAAACAAAAGGCAACGTAAGAAAGGAACAGAGCAAAGTTATACAACCCTGGCCTCCCTCTATGCCTTCTGTTCCTTTACAACAGGCTTTTCATTCTAACATTTAACTAGTTGGCGCTTACTCTCCAGTGAGGAGTCAGGATTTTGCTTGTATATTCTCACTCCCCATTTGCAAGGTTTATTTCTCCCTACAGAGAACTTCATCTGCTACACACATTTAACAGCAACAGCATCTTCAACTGCTCATTTCCCCTGTAGCAGAACGGTAAGATCTACCGCACAAGATAAAGCAGCGTAAGGGAGGTGTCTTAATATCAGGCATCAGGAAGGAAAAAAAGTGGCAGTAACTGTTTACTGGGCAGCGGGGAGGGCAGAAACTGAAGCACCAACAAGACCCCTCCATCGCGTGGCTGGCATGCAGGTGATACCCAGCAAGAGCAGTTCAAAGGTTCAGAAAATATGGGAAGTCAGCAAGCTCTCCATCTCCCCTTTCCAGTGCAGGTGTAAATTAAGCTGGCTTCCAAGTATCACTTGCTAGCACCAACTGTAGGACTAAGTTTGGTTTTCAAGCTGTGCTCTTGCTACTTCACAAAGGAGCCATAAAAACGTAAATAGGCAGATGTTTGTCACTCCTGTTGTCAGTTCACTCTATAGATTCATATTAGCATCAGAAAGCTAATTAAACCACAAGTAGAAGAGTCAAAGCTATTACTAAGCAGCCAGAAGAAATGAAAGTCAAAGTTCTGCCTGGTACACAGACAGACACACTGTTCAACACCATTTTTCTGACTATAACTTGAATCTACACACACAGATTTAAAAATCCTTATTTAGCAATGCTATCATTACCAGCATCTTCCTCCAGACATTTCATTTACAATGAATATAACCCAATTTGCCACAAGACATTAAATTTACCATTAAAAACTCCACAACCTGTAACTTCAATTTATAAGCAAAAAGCCCAACCCCCCACCCTCGCAAACGAAAATAGCTGCTTCAGTAAATGGCTTCCAAAAATGACTGCGTTTGTTGTAGAGAGGAACAACTCCAATAAAGATGCTCCAAACAGCACGAGTTCTTAGGTTAAGATCTATACACTGTCGTGCACCTCTCACTGCAGAGGTCAGTCTGTACAGCACATATCCTGATCCTACGATCAGAAAGCATCCCTTCCTGTTGGATTTTCAATTATGCTCTTAAACTACTGGATACTCTTCATCCCTTTCTGTATCTAGATGAAGCCCCCAGCTCCAGGAGGCAGCAGCGTGCTCTCTTGCACCACTCATCTCTCAGAAAGTAACAGCCTCAAATAAACCCACATTTTCCAGAATAAAGTAACAAGAATTGCAAATACCAAGATCACAAGCCAGGAGCTCCGCACGCGCCTGTAGGTGGGGAGGGTGTGGGAGAAAGAGATATCAATAGAAGTGAGTCACAAGCAGACTATCTAGCTTACCTATAACTTGGATAAATGATTCCCAGTTTTGTAAGCGTATTCAGATTCTACTAGAGACTACACCTGGAGTGCTTTGCGTTTGGTCACCACAGCATTTTATGTTCTTAGAAGCAAGTTATAAAGAGGGTCCATTACAACACTGTAAAAACACCTACTTCAGTGATCTTAAATAGAATTAGTTTCATGCTTCACTCCTGCAGAAGCACAACTGGACTACAGACACATGAAGGCTACAGAGAAGAGAGGAGTACCATTATCTGTCCCTTGTTCTACTTTATTAAAAAAACCCCAAACAATAAAAAACCCACATCACAGCCTCATGTCACTCAAAGGGCAAGGCACTCTCCGACAATTAAAATGCGGCCCTAAAGACTTAATTACTTGGAGGCGTTCAGCCTATGCTCGTACCACTATGAAGCATTATATTAACATAGATAGAAATCCCTTTTGTATCTAACAGCACAAATACAAGGTTGTTGCATCTGATTTCAGGAATGAAGTGTCATTTTAATCCTTTCTAAATCAGATACAAAAAAAGGAGTTGAAGAGACTACACAGATGTGAAACATTGCTTTCTCTCAAAATCATCTGAAGGGGAGCTAAGAACTAGTCTCCATGCTTCATACTAACCTAGCTTAAGATCTTTACCTTAAAAGGACTGACTCATAATTAAACGAAATCCCACTATGTGCATAAGTCACTGGTGCAAAACCCAGGAGCTAGTCCCGAGGTACTTAGTGTTCGAAAGCCAGAAGGTACACATAGCAAGGAATTTATCTTCATAACTTTCAGTAACTATGTAATTTTTTTTAAAAATCTGAGTAGTGAGGTAAACCAACTTAAAAAAACAGGAGAAAAAACTTTACAAGTTGCAACACTGCAGGCAGTAGCAACCCTGGTGGCAGAACCAGAAACCGTGATACACAAATCTGCCCTTCCCTCCCTCTGGGTTACGGATGTATGCTCATTTCAAAATAGCAGATGTAAAGCTCTCGCTTTGTTTTATACAAGACAATCGTACCTGTTTAGGAACAGCTAACGAGATGGAAAATACCTGCTTTGTCTTGCTGTCACTGTACTATACCTGTAAGGCGGCCTTCGTTTCTCCCCTGCGTACTGAAACAGATCATCGGTGAAGAATTTGGGTACTTTGTAGTCCTCCAGGAGTTTCCTGCGCTTGGGATGCTCTCCATAACTGCTGTCAAAGATGTAGAGCGGGCTGTCATCGCGCGTGGTTTCCATATACTCTATGTAGTATTTCATCTTCATCTTCACAGAATAACCGTCGTTGTCCTCCCCACATTTGAACTTCTGGTTCCTATACTTGCGTTTCAGTCGTTCCAGAGTCCACTTCTCTTGGGCAGACCAGCCCACCTGAGCATTCAGCAAGACTACGGGCTTGTAAGGTTTTTCGTAACGCTCGACAAATTCCTCCACTGTTAACTGGAGCGCATCTGCCCTCTCCACATTATCCTGCGGAGCCAGGAGAGGAGTACAGAACAGATGTCAGGACAGACCTACGTCCCAGCACCGCGCTCTCCAAGTCGGCGCGGAGGAGCTTCACGCTCAGACTTTGCTCCACGCACCACGAGGGTGTCAAGCTGCCTACGTGTTATTTTAAGCTCCCCGAGGCTGCAGCCCTGTTTCCCACGTCCCGCTCCTCCTGCCCCTTGGTACCACCGAGCAGGCTGGAGGCGTTTGCCGCTCCCCCACCCCGGGAGGACTCCCCAGGGGGAGAGCCCACCCCGACACCCCCCTGCTGCACCTCACCCCCTCGCCTCCCCAGGGGCTGCGCCCAGGGTGCCCACCCCACCCCACCGGGGCCCGGACCCCCGCACCCCTCGCCACACGGAGGGGAGGCAGGGAGGGAGGGAAACCCGCGGGGGCTGCTCGAC
>VZTV01099081.1:154007-167075 GCA_013400875.1 Anhinga rufa
CGGGGCAGCCGGCGCGGCGGTGGGCGCCGTGTGCGGGGGGCTGGCGGGTGGCGGCGCGGTGCCCCGGGGAGAGCCCCGGGGAGAGCCCCGGGAGGGCCGGGCACCCTCCTCCACACGCGGCGGGCTCTGCGAGCCCGGGCTTTGGCGGCGTGCGCGGTGAAAGCGGAGCGAGGGCGAGGATCAGCGCAGCCCTCGTGTGGGGGGGACAAGCGGGATCCCCGAGCTTTGTCTGGGGAGTTGAGTGAAGGACTGAGAGCTGCTCCACCCCGCCATCCCAAAAGCTGTTACTGTGTCGTTTCAGGCACCGAATAAAATGCCCAAACTCCCGGTATGAGCTGTAACGCCTAGTTCTCCTTTTACAACGGCGACAAATGTTTGTACCCATTTGTTTTGTAATACTACGTTAAAAAAGTAAAGAGACAGTTCTCTACTGATATGTTTCATGCGATGATAGCTTTGATATGAGAAAGCAAACTTGGAATTTAAATCCTTACTGTAATTATATTTAATAGTTTTTGCACTGAAGAAGTATAAAAAGAAGTGATGACAGCAATACAAGCCTAGAAGCGACAGTTTGTTTCCTGCTACAAAAGAGTTAAGTCAAATAAACTAGTACTGCACGCTTTGCATTGCTCTGTGCCGTATCGTTCATTACTTTTTCCTGGAACACTTTGATTAAAAACTTTTCTGATTCATCTGCTGAAACCCTTTCTCTAAGGAGAGATGTGAAGTTTCTCTTTACAGTGATTTCCCTAAAATGACGGAGTTTCCTGTGCCCGTTACTCACGAGTTCTGCAGTCAGTCGCTTCAAGTCAGCACGTGTCAATTGGTCCAGCACACCAGCCCGGTTTGCCGGGCAGCTCCACGAATGCCTGTGCTGGCACATGTGGAAGAAGGTGTGAGTGGGACACAGTGCCCAGAGGATCTTAAAAATCTGTTATTATAAATTAATAATGTAGGAAGGGAAGAAGAGAACTTTGCATGTGTTCTAAAAAAATCCGACCTTGATATTCTAACTGGATTTTTGTAAAGCAGCCTCTGAGTAATCATATTGATTTCTTCCACAAGTAAAAAAGAAATAAATCAACCTACGATTTTAGAAAATGCAGCTCAGGTGTTTTGAAAAAAAAAAAAGTTAAATATCTAGCGATAGCTGGGATATGAATTTTATTTAAGTCCTTTACTGTAGATACCAGAGGTAAAATTTGGTGATTTCCTTCAGTCAGTTCTGTATTTCCTTCCCTTCCTCTTTGGCCATCAGTTAAGTGAAGCTGATTTAGCTGAATGCTCCAGTCCCGACTTGGAGGCCCAGCAGGATTGACACAGGATTGTAACCGTAAAAAGCAGCCGATACAAGATGTGCGATCCTCTTTCAGTTTTGCTGATGCTTTAACGGACGTCTTCAAAACATAAAGATCAATTGATCTTAAATTTATTATTTAGAAGTACTGTGAAGTAAAAAATTAAGGGTATGTAATTATTCCTTGAGACAAAGAAGTGAAAGATGATGAAGACTTTCCTGAGGCAGCGAAGGGTGGAAGCACTGTGCAGAGCGTGGGTGTCGGTGGCACCGAGATGCTTAATTTCTCCCAGGTACATATCATTTTCCCTTTGGAATGACTTAGTACGTATTTGAACTCGGCTAATTAGTTTTCTCAGACAACTTTCTAAGACTTTTTTTTTGCCTTGTTGGGTATTATTTAGTGGACAGAGATTATAATCCTTAAAAACTACTCTAGATCTTTTCACTTTAAGGATTAGGAGATCGCCACCCTTTCAAGTAGAAACGGTGTACTTTCATAAAACTGCATTTCCCATAGTGCACAAGGGCTTTCTAGGCTGGGTCAGCTGATCCAGATTGTGAAATGTTCTTATTTCCTGTCCAACATGCATGGATATGACTTGTGTGTACGAGTGCCTCATCTTTCCTTTGTCAGGTGATTTAAAGGCTTTAGACCAGAATTCTAATTTAGAACAATGGCAAGAAGCTGAGCTGATAAACTAGCTCCGTATCCGGAAAACTACCTCGTGTGGGGGAAGGAGATGTCATGAAGAAGTAACATACTGCAGCCTGCTCTGTTAACTTCATGGGAAAAGGTAGGGAGAATCTTGATTTTCACCTTTTGTGCTAGACCTTTATATTTGGTTTTTTTCGAGTTACTGCTTTGGCTTGTACATTATTTAAGAGGGTCACCAGATTTCTTGATTAGTTGGTGGTTATGTCCTAGCAGCTAATAAATAGCTCTAAGTAATCATCATTTTTGAAGCTTTTTTTGTTTCATTTTATTCTTTTTGCTTGTTTGTTTTTAACAGACGTTAAGAGGAAACTTTTAAAAGAAAACAGAGTTTTTCCAGACTGAAGCTGAAGACTTGGCAAGAAAACACAAAATGTCTCCTGAATCAAAAAAACTTTTCAACATAATTATTTTGGGAGTCTCGTTTATGTTTATATTCACTGCTTTCCAAACATGCGGAAATATTGCGGTAGGTGTGAATTTCAAAACATGCCACATTTCTGTCACAGTTATTCATCCTTTCTTGTCTTTCGTGCACTCTAATGTAAGAGTTGCTTTACTTGGGATTCTTTTAATGTGCAAGACAGCTTGACATTTTGTCTCCTTTCTTTTGGTTTAGTGTTAACTAGATTAAGTTGGTTAACTGGATAATTCAGCAGTTTATTTCTTTAAGATAGCATAGCTACATCTGTAAATGTCCCTGATTGCTTAGAAAGTAGAAAATTAATGAATCCTATCAACTGTTTGAACTTTAAAATAGCGTCTGTTTTGACACTTGCAATATTTAACAACTGAATTACATTGGACCTTCCTACAGTACATTGGACCTTCCTATTTCTCACTATTCTTTATAGTCCCTTTCAAAATATTGGCCTGAGTTGTTATTAACCATGCCCCTAGTTTTACCTAGGGTGTTTTTCCTAATCTAACATATTTTTCTGTTCTAACAAACCAGACATTGAGGGGGAGGATGAGGATAACATCTGACAAGTAGTCAGACTTCCACAATTGCTAGAACTGCCAAGTCACCTTCCATCTGAATAAGCAATTTACTGCTTTAGTATCGTGTATCTCTGTGTGCTGAAGCAAAATTGGGCAGAACATAATCCAAATTTACTATTAAAAGCAGATTGTACTCCTACTAAAATTTTTAGAATCCTGCTAGTGACACACTTAGCCCAGATCCTCTAACTTACCGAGTTGTTGGCATTGCTTTCAATATTAGTTGTATGCCTGAAGGACAGTTGGATTTCAACATACCTCGTGAGCCTACAGGTCTTACAGCTTCTCTTTTCTTGCGTGCAAGAGGAGTCCCTTCTGGGCCCAGACGTATAAATGTCCTTCACTGCATTATAGTAATAACTACTCGGGGTAGTTTTTGTAAAAGTCTTAGTGCAGCATGATACATGAGTACGTAAGTACTCATAAGTAGAAGTTCTGTAATGAATTCACAGCACCTCACTGAATTGGACCTAGTGATCATGTAATCATGTAATTTATTGTCATTAAAGTCATTACAAATGACTTTCAATCAGATCTGCCTGCCAATCTAACATGATCTCATGATCACTAAAGCTGATTCAAGCTTCAAAAAAAAAAAAAGGAACAGGGAAATAACGGGAAACTGAAAAGAATGGAAACTCTTACCAGAAGCTCATAGTTAGGTCAAATTAGGAGTATTTTGAAATGTCTCATTTTTCCCCCCACTTTTTAAATTAAGATAGTCATGCCTATCTACCTAAGAGAGGTGTTTTGTGAAATATTTTAAGGCCTCTGATGAAATCATGATATAATCCTAAAGTACTAATTACTGCCTTAAATGTAGACGTTTCCCTGCCAAATATCTCTTTCACCTTCATTGTGGAGGTGTTGTGACTTGTAATTAACACTTTAAATTCCTTTAAGTGCTTTGTAGAGTCTCTTAATGATTAATTCTAACGTTTAATACTGACTTCAAACTGATGCAAGTGTTCTCAAACTACAAGTTCTGTTCTAACATATTACAACATATGATTTTCTCCTCACAGCAAACTGTTATCACAAATTTAAACAACACTGATTTTCATGGCAGTGGCTACACAAGGTAATTTACACAGATCTTATTACTTTGCTCCTTGCAGGGTGAAGCTAGTTATAATTCCATCCAGTAGAGATGTACCCTCAAGAGACTGTAGTGTTCTGCTGACTTCACAATTTAGTAACATACTTAAAAGCAGTTTAAAACATGGGCTTCTCACATCCACTCTCTTTCTGCTCTGAATTATTTCTAGTTGAACTACATACCTGTTTTGCATGTTTTCTTTGTAGGGAGAAAAAACACCATACGGTTGTCACATTCTCAGCATTTTATCTTAGGAGATGAAGAATGTGGGAGTTTTAAGATAAATAAAACTGCTAACTAAGGCCTTGGTGGTTTGCCCTTGTACACCTTTGTTTGTATAGGATAGGTGGTGTGGATCAACTTCCAGGAGATACCGCAACATGAATGTGAAAGGAGCAGTCAGAAAGACGAGAAGCAAAGCCACGGAAAGCCCGTACTGTTTATTGCACTGGCATAGCCAAACTCGCCAAGCACGATCGGGGACCTTTTGTACACCAAATTAAGCTGTCATATAGGAATACCTGGTTGCTGCTTTAAAGGGTTTACTGTCTTAATTTAAACTAAAAATACAACCGGCACAAAATATACCTATAAAATTTCTGTGGTGTATTTGGCAGAAAATGAAAACCTCACTGATAGCCGAATGAGGAGCTGGAACATTCTCCTGTAGAAGTACTGGGCACAAAATACAGTAACTATTGTTAAGACACAGGTTGACAAATGCGTGTTGTGAATCGCAAGACATGCTTGCCTGCAATAGTCTGGGACCCCATTCAGCAATCCAAGAAACACTGTACGCTCCTGTATTCCCATGCAGAGCGCAAAGGGTGACGGTGACAGGAAAAAGGAAGGAAATGTTTGACCATGAAAGATACTTAAGTTATGTATGGACTTAACTTGATACTTTGGAATCGACTGAATGTTCTTGAATCAGTTGCACTTATACCCTATAGTTTATTTGAAGTGCTTAATCATCTTTGGTGTTTATTTGTGTAGCATGTCCATTATTTATGGAGTATTCTCTGCATCAAATCTTATATCACCTTCAGTGGTTGCGGTAGTAGGACCTCAACTCTCCATGGTTGTTAGTGGCGTATTTTATAGGTAAGTATTAATTTTGAATTTTTGTATGCTTCCTTTGAAATCCTTCCTTCATTTTTTCACCCTTGAGGCTGCCATACCATACATGAAATTGTACTGGCTAAGGCAGGCAACTGTCTGTATCAGTAGATGTGTAACTGCAGAGTACTTCAGCCTACTGGAAATGGAGTGTATTTTTTCCACAGCATTTCCAGACTTTGCTGACTGTGGAGTTCAGGTTGTGGTCTCAGATTAATGACTATATAAAAAAAAAAGAATTCTACATGCTTAGTGGAGTAAAAAGATTACCTTTTTTCACTGTTTTCCAGCGTCACTTAAAAGAGAGTAGCTGATTTAGAAGACGCTAAGTGAGATATCTGATTGTTAAAGAGCATTGACCACTTTTAAGTCTATATTCAATAAACTGATCTGTTCTATTCTAGCCTATACATTGCAGTTTTTATCCAACCCACTACATGGGCTTTCTACACTGCTTCTGTTTTTATTGGCATTGCAGCTGCTGGTAAGCATTGTTCTTGCCCTGCTTGCTATTCTTTGCCACATTTGAACATACCTCTAAAATATTTTTATTTCCTGAGCAATATATTCTGTATATTTCAGTACTCTGGACGGCACAGGGAAATTGCTTGACCGTAAATTCTGATGAAAACACCATTGGAAGGAACAGTGGAGTATTTTGGGCACTCTTACAGTCCAGGTAAGCTTTATTTGTTAATCATTTTTTGGTTGTGTACACATTCTACTTTGTATGTTTTTTGATAAGTGGGAGACTGCATCTAAAACCACTCCACTGGTACCTTGCAGTCAGTGAAGCGGGAGGGAAGGCTGGAAGCAACACTTCTATTGCTGTTGCGCATTATAGAACAATGAATGAAGGTTACAAACCACAAGCCTCTGCTCTTGACATGCTAAAAAGATCCATTTCTGCTAGGGGAGCGTTTGACATATGTAAGAGAAATCTTCTTGATTGTGGAAGCCTGTGATAATTTGTGTCAGGATCCAGAGTGCACTAATAAGCCCTAATGGTCCTGAACAACCTCACCTGGGACCTCCACCACACCCTTCCCATCTGCCTAGGGGCCCAGGAGCCCCATTTAAACTCAGCCCTGGGGCTCCAGAGCTCCTTAGGAGTAGTATTGGTCTTTGGCTCAGCCACAGCTATGCCAATGCCTGGCTAGGGATCCTGGTAGTCTAGACCCCAGCCCACAGGCTGACTTCCCAGCTTGGCTTTGTTCTGCCTTGTCATTGCGTGGCAATCACCGGACCTGACTTTGGCCTGTGGGCTGACTTCCCGGCTTGATCTCAGGCCTGCCTCGTCAATGCAAGCTTGTATGATGGTCTGGACGCTTGGTTGACCCTGCCTACGCTCTTTGGGTCCACCCCGCTTGCCTTGCTCGAGTACTGCAGCGCTGGGCTCTGTCTGCCGAGGCACCTGCTCTGCTGGATGTGTTATCCCCCTCGACTCTCAGCCCTCCTTCCCTGGGGGAGCAGCTGGATCTTGCTGCTCACTGGCAAGTTGAAGCGAAGATACTGAAGGTGGACCTGGCAGTCAGAAGTCAGAAAAGAGATCTTGTTGTTGATGGTTCTCTGATATTAAGCTTTGAGTACTGCGTCAACCAAAAATATCAACAAAAGGCTCGGCATCAAGAAAGGTAGTGAGAGCAAGGTAGTGGATACTGCGTGGCTGCTGTTGAGTGTTTTGTGCGGGTATGGTTTACGCCTCTCAGGAGAGTGTAATGTAATACGGTATAGTGAAAAATAACAAAAATGCCCAAGAAGATACAGCTGTTGACTTGAAGGGAGACTAAGAAGGTTGGGACTCTTCTTCAGGGAAAAAAAAGCGTCTGAGGAGGATTATGCTGATGGGTTACTAAAACACAAAGGCAGTAGGGGAGCTGAATGCAGAACTGTTGCTCGCCAAATGCTGCTGTACTAGAACTCAGGTTACCTGGTGAAACTAGAAGAGGATTGGCCTGAAACAGATAAAGTGCTGCTTTATATAGTGGGTAATTAAACTTCTGGAGCTTGCTGCCACAGGAAGGTGTAGAGTTGGATGGTGTCAGCAAGATCAAAAAGGGATCAAACAAATTCATCGGCAACAGGTCTACAAATGGTTCCTGAAGAGGGATACATTTCACCACCCCTAGTACAGCAGTTCTGGATATTGGGAGCTGAGGAGGGGAATGAATGGCAGAAAGCGCTGAGGCTGGTGAGCTGCACTAGATGGCATTGCTAATGCTGTTGTGGGGACGGAATACTGGATTAGCGGAATATCAGTCTGAACCAGTGGCATGCTTCTTGTGTTCCTTAAGTTTCAGGTACTAGAATTAATGTATCAGTAGTTATCAGAGTAGCAATTTCCACAAACCCAACTAATGATGTGTTTTTACAGTGAGTAAAATGCGTGACTTTATATGAGAAAACTTGACTCTAAGGCTGTTTTGAATCACTATTCATTCAGAATTACTATATTTCAGGAAACTGTCAGTAGGAACACACCGTTTCCCTTGAGCTGTTAGCAATGAATTAGCGTTGCTGGGGCAATACTTCAGACAAAACACGTGACTCTTCTAAGGAAGTATTAGAAAAATCGTCTCTATAAATATGTCAGCTTTCTAACCTATACCCTTCCAAAATCACAGAGGGAGGCAACTTAGGTGCGGATTTCCTCATCTTTGCTATCACCTTGTGCGTTGATTGCTGAAAATGAACAGCCAGCATTATGGGGAAGAATCCTCTACTGCCTTTGAAGTTTTGTAGAGAGTAAGGCATTTGCACGGGGAGTGACTAGTGTCTCTTTCTTTCACAATTGCACAGTACCATTTTTTGCATAGGATAGTGTTACCGTGATGCTACAACCTTAATCTTACCCCTAAAAGTGGTGTTCACCTTTGTTGTCCTTTTTTTGTTTGCAGCTTGTTTTTTGGAAACCTCTATATATACTTTGCTTGGCAAGGAAAAACTCGCATATCAGGTGGGTATTGTTTGTTTACGTGGGAGGCCATCCTTTAAAATATGGTAGCATGAATAAACAGATGAGTTAATGAACTGCAAAGTGGCAAGGCACTTATACGATAGCAGACACTTTTTTCCAATTTATTGTTGGAAGGATGCTAGTTTTGGAGTATGTTTTTGATACGGTGTTCCACGGTACTCACGGCCCTTGTATTATATATGCTGTTTTCCCGCATGCAATGCGCTTTGAGTACCTTCTTTTAGGAGATTGTCTATGAAATTCTTCAGAATGCTAGTTAAGAATAAGGTTTTCCGCAATAGCTACTCTGGGATTTTTCCCTGTGCAGACACGCTTACGCCAAAATAAGCCTATTTTGGGGGAAAGGTATTCTGGAATGGCTATGTGTTTAGTATACATGCTATCCTGTTCCAAAGTAAGTTCCTGGTGTTGACCGTCCTTCTAAATCAGATGGGAGATCTGATTAACCTATGACATAAAGGAAAAGAAAGGAAAACCGTCCCAGCTCTCTTAATGGCTGCGCTAATCATTGTGTTGGCACAAAGCAGGAGCAAGACAGAGGTTGAGATGCACAGCTGGGCTGAGAGCGGGCAGCTGCTGCTGCTTCAACTGGCAGCATTGCTGGAAGCGCGTGTGAAGAACTCAGTCTTCCTTTCTTGGCATAGATTATGACGACTAACTTCCTAATGGGATTGTAATTAATACTCTAGTTTTTTCCTTTGACGTTGTGCTAAACTGGTAAAGAGCAGGAGAGACAACAGTAGACCTAATAATATTCTTAAGAAGCTGGATAGTGGTTGAGACTCAATGGTTTTAAAGCAGAGATTTCCACTTAAATAAGTGAGGCAAGGTGGGGCATATCAGCTAAGAAAACAGCAATGGTGAAAATAGAGCAAAATGTATTTTAATTATAAAACCTGGGTATTTCTGGAAAACCAACACTTTGTAAATTGATTGTCCTGTTCTATGACTGTGAGAGTTTTCTTTATTGTAGTGTTAAAGTATCTACTAGAATGGTCTCAATTATTCTAAAATGTAAAAAGATGAGGATATTTCTGCCGCAGTCAGTCAGGAATAAGATGCTGATTTTTAAATGGTAATTATCAGGTTTCAGGAATACTGCCCTGTTGAGATGAACAGTCCACTTCATGTCTGTTAGATCTGCCTTTTCAGGTTCCCCACAGGCATGGGCTCGGTAGCGCAGCACAGGTTAATTTGTAAAGGTCAGCTCCCACACTCCCTCATCTTTAACACAAGGGCTTAAATGTTATTGAAAGTGTTGGAGACAGTTTGGATCTGGTGGGCCCGAAATTCTGTGCATTCTGAATGTTGTTGCTCGTTCTAACCACAGAATAGAGCAATTAACTATGAGGGAGTTCTGCTGTTACATTTCCCCCCCATCTTTAAATGTCTTGAGACTCCTCTTTATTAAAAGTGTTGGTACCAGAAGATGGGACAGTGTTTAAAAATAAATTCCTCCTTCCTTTTACTACCTAAATGAAAATTTTACAGGCATTTCAAGGTGATGACATACTGTCTTTTTGATCTGTAACCACACGTGTTATTTTTAGTTGATGTAGAACAATTTTATGTTTACCTTTAAAGGGGAAGGAAATACAAATGTAGGCAATATCTTCAGAATCATACACTAGTTCAGTCACAACTATTAGCTGTTTCTTGGCTTTTTTTCTGCTTAATATTTGTAAGTGGGAATGACTTCTGTATTACAGGCTTTCCCGTGCCAAGCAAGTTGGTCAGTGCAGCAGAGCTCGTGCACAGGGCAGCAGTTACCTTCCTCCAGCTGCACGCTGTGTGCTGTGTTAGGTTTCAGTGCTTTTAAGGCCTTTGTAGTTTACAAGCCGAGTTTATGATGTTACAGTGCTAATATTTCTGAGGCTGGTAAAGAGCTTTTTTTAGAAATCCGAAGGGCTTTGGGGTACTTTGCTATGTCCACTCTGGATTATATAAGTCTTGAAAGATTTACTTTCTTCTGCTAATATCTTATGCACTTTGTTAATTGGCTTCTCCTTGGTCATAGCCTTTGCATGGCGGAAAATGTGAGTGACACTCTTTAATATACTGGTATTTTATTGGCATCATAAAACAGGCAGGAATTTGCCAGCAGCTGGATACCTTTAGGTCCATGTAGAGGGTAAGTTAGAAAATTAGTATGCGTTTTAAACACTGTTACGTAGTCTGTCTGTATTAGTTCTTTGAAGGTAGTTGAATTGGTTTGAATTGCTTTTGCACATCTAGTTACGACTTTTCTTTGTTTTTCCGCAGAGAGTGATCGCAGAACTGTCTTCATTGCTCTGACTGTTATCAGTCTTGTGGGCACAGTTCTGTTCTTTCTGATTAGGAAACAAGAGGACACAAAAGCTCCGGGGGAGGAAGATTCTGCTAATGAAATCCTGGGGGACAGCTCGTAAGTGCTTATGGCAATAACGTATTGTCACATGTAGGCATTTGTACTCCTCCTCAGTGGAACATCATGCATTCGCTTTCCCCTCTACACTGGAAACATGAATGTTATGAACAACCTGTAGAATTTACAGATTTAGTAGAAAAGTGTCTGCACTTTCACAAGCGGGGATTAATGTTCTTTATATGACATATTTTCAAGGGTTGGAGTGCAGTACTGCACGTTAAGTTTTTCCTTTAATAAGTAAGTGCCTTTGGAAAGACCTTCCACCTCTTTTCTCAACTGATTGCTATTAAACACATCTGCCTTTCCTAGTCTGTCTTGCCTTCATCAGCCCTGTTGAAAGGCTGGAATAAGCAGAAATTACTCCCTTTTATAGGCTATCTTTTACGTACTGAAACATGTTTTTCATATCTTCTCTAAGTATATATATATGCCACCCTGATAAATACATTAGAAATGCATAGGTACACAGATAGATGGATTCAGTACAGTTTTGCCCGAGGCATCAGTTTAATAATTTTTGCTTTATTTAAAGAACAATGAAAATGTTAGAAAAACATCAGTAAGTATGCCAGTGGAAAAATGTTCAAAGCTAAAAATGCTCAGAAGAAAGATTCTTTTAAGCAGGTTAATTTTTGAACGGCACTCACCAGTGAAAAAAAACAAATAAATTTTGTGGTTAGTACTTTAGATTCTCAGAAACTTTTAATAATGTATTAACATATTCCAGCACATAATACTGGGCTAGAAACTGTACAGAAAATTTGAAAAATTAAGCTGCCTCCCAGCATAGCAATACAGCGTGGCTATTCTTTTTCCATTTTGACTAAGTCATTTATTTACCCAGGTCTGCACAAAACAAAACAATGAGAGCAGTGGCTGCCTTCAGTAAGTACTGTTTCACGTAAGAGTTGCTTCAAAAAACACTGACATCCTCTCAGCTCTCCATGATTCTGCTGATAATGTGGTAACGTACAAATCACTTTGACCAAAAATTTGTGAACAAATAAGGTTTTAAGAATGCATTTAAGTTATTCCACTTCAAATATAGACCTTTAGGGATGGCCTGCGTAGAATAATGTCTGCCAGATGGCAAGAGTTCTCAGACCGGAGATGACTGTTCACACAGGGGCACAGGACTGATGAGTGTTGTGCCTGAGAGGAGCTCAGCTGTCTGTGTGAGCACTTGAGATTTTGTGCCTAGCCAAAATGGGGCTTGCAAGCTGGAAGAGCTTGGGAGGCACTGAGCTAATGTGTGGGCAGCTGACTTGATGTGTGACTGGAGTGAGCTGGCTGTCTGCACTTCAGAAGTGCTCCTTTCAGGTGACCATACCATACTGATGGAGCCTGACTGCAAGCAAAGCAGGCTTCACTTCAGTTACGTACTAGCATAGTCCACGAGACGTTTGGAGGGGTACTTTCTTGATGCAGCTGCAGATCCAAGCTGTGTTACCACAGCTTCCTTAAATAGGTGAGCTCAAAAAGAACAGGTCACCACTTGGGAAAGCTTGTGCATGAAAGTTTGTTTGGTTTTTTTTAAAGAAAAAAAAAACCCACTAACATAACAAGATAAAAAAGTAGTTACATGTGGTTTTATTTTGTTACCAAGTGATCCCAGTTAAAAACAACAGTTTTGAACTGGAACATCTGCAGTTTCCGTTGGACTTTGATGTGGCCTGCCTGCAACTGTTGAGTTTGTTTTGAGAACATGGGGATCTTCAATGAGAATTTATTTATCCTTTTAGGAGACAATCACCATGAACTGAGAGCACAAAAATCCAATGAGCAGAAAATTATCCGCTAATTGAAAACTGTGTATCCTCTCTTTAATATTTCCCCCCTTGCATTTCTTACACACACAAAAGGATTTCGGATAACGGCATTTCTTTCAAAGGGCAAGTCAGGGTTGGTTTGTTTAGCACTCTGTTTACTGCGATAAAATCACAGTTTGCATAATTTTAACCTATTTTTGCAAAAAGCAAAAGAAAGAGTGTAGATTGTCTTTAGTGTTATCAGTTATATTAATTTCCATTATTATGTCTTTTTACAGAGAAATCTATAAAGCTGAGCTTCACCAAAGAGATTCTGCTTCTCAGTGTCACAACAGCCTACACGGGTATGAAGCAAGCAGAGTGTATAATCACGTAGCAGTGTCGGGGCATTGTTTGCAATTGTAATCCCAGAGCAGGACCGCAATTCCATATCTCTGCAAACATAACTTGAATATTTCCATTAGCTTTGTACGAGTAACTCATTTATAACATTTCTGTGTTCTGGAAAGTGTTTCTGTACGGGAGGAGGGGTGTGCCTAAATCTGCAAATACTGACAGAGGTAGTAATGCTGGGTTCAGTGCAGTTCTGGGTCACCCAAACTGAGGGTTAGGCAAAATTTCCAGAGCTGGTTTTTATGTCATTTGGCATTACACTATCAACAGATTGTAGATTGTTTAAT
>VZTV01099082.1:688-19906 GCA_013400875.1 Anhinga rufa
TGTCATACAGCTTGTCCTATGTGACAGTATAAATCAGCAAGGACAAGGGATATATGCTGGCGAGTGACTGCTGGCTGGCTTCATTACCTTCTACTGCATGGTAGGTGCGGGATGTGACTCATTCTTGCTATTTGATCCCCAAGGGAGAATGTTACTGTATTAACACAGAGCAAATTCATTGTAACACAATGCATCCACAGTACATTAATATTTGCAATCAATGCACATTTATTTATCTTTATAATTCACGAGTATTGTTTTGCCAGAGTAAATGATCTTTTTTGAGTTCTGAAGCCATCCTAGCTCATTGCTGAAACTAATAAATATCACTAGAAACACGAACATATGACAGTGATCATACATAAAGGCCTATTTCCTGCAGGTTTTGTTCTGGTAGGCAGCAGAGCTGTAAAGGTTGTTGCATTTTCAAAACAAACTTTAGGATGTGAATATTAAAACAGCAATAAATTCAAATCCTGCTGTAAGAATTCTCTTCTAAGAAAATGGTTTTTGAAATATATTCCTAAAAACTCAGTTCATCCCTATTACATGTACTTTACTATCTATATGGTCTGCTAAGAGCTTTGTGAAATACAATTACTTCCTCTTCACCTGTGCATGAGTACCCACATCCACATATGCACTCCTAGGAGACAGACTAAGCTGTTGAATGGCTCTATTGAGGACTCTGTGAATCCTTCTGGGCTTGATTTTTCTATGGAATGAGATGATATTTTAGTCTATTTTAATTTTCTCAGATTAATAGTCTTCAAAAGAATCCATGTAAAAAAGAGGCACAAATGAAACTCCATGCTATTTTATTAAACTTTGCTCACTGTCAGGATGTTAAATAGGCTTTGATTATTTCATCTAGGAACTGAAGCTGGTGATCAACAAATGTATGATCTTGGTTCAGAATAAACATGGTGAACAAATTGTGCTCCAGGGAGATGCGTGACTTGAATTATGGAAGTGCTGTAGAGGTCACACATGAGATAAGTTAGAGAAGGTGATTTGTTTTGGTACAGTTCTTAATACTAAGTTAAATTCTAAGTAGAAAGTACAGAAATTTTATTCTAATAAACTCTAAGACTTCTTTCCAACTTAGACTCGTATTGTCACACCTTCTGTGACTTCTGAAGTGTGTGTAAAATAGCTGAAATAGATCAGAAAAAAATCAATGCTGAGTAGTTGTCCTTGCTGATCTGACTGGGGGGGAGGGAGATGTTAGAGGCACTCTGATTAATAATCTGTACATCTTCACTAGTCATGGAAACCTCTATGGTCATGGAAGATTAAAGGTCCTGGCAAGGTTAATAATGGTCCCAGGCCCTCATTTGATTTTTATCCAATCTGATGACTCTGAAGGATTTGTAAGGAGTACACAGACACAACTGCAAGACAATACAGTGCTGAACTTTAGAGTTAAGGGATAGGGAGAAAGCAGCATGAACTCAAACTCTCCAAACTCTTGTATTATCTATTTCTGCTCTCAAAGAGAGGAAGTTAGCACTATCTGTTGGACCTAGTTTAGGATTTTATAAAAAATAAAATGGCAGAGATAGATGGAAGTCTTATTGTTTATTCCTGTTAATTATTTTGGAATATTTCTCTGTCATGCTTTTACTGGGGCTGGTGTTTTATGCTTAGCAGTGTCAGTTACTGAGAACTTTAGAATGACCTGGTGAGACTTTAACCCTTTTTTTGATCACTTAAAACTGGGTAAGCTGCCCCTTAATCCATAGTTACAAGTTTTAATGGTTGGTGGAGTATTTAGTGAAGTGTTCCAGAGAAGACCACGGTATAATTGTTGTCTGGAAAGCTCTTTCCAGGTTCTGAGCACAGGAAATACACTGATGCTACTATTTCAGGGCAAAGCTCTGCAGAAATCCTGAGAAAGTTTGCAGGTCATAGAATAACCTAAGGAAACCAGTGACTCAAGGCCGATCATGCCATGTATTATAACTTTCCTGGTATGTCTGTACTGTGCACTACAAGATAAAGCAGGAAATGTTAGAAAACATGGAATCAGAATAGTTACTGAGAAGCAAATGAGCTCAAGGTAAATTAGGACATCACTTAGAGTATTGTACTGCTGGGAACAGCAAACTTGGCAGACATTCCTCGTTTCAGAAGCTGTGGTAGGCTCATCAATAAACTTTACCTCTCTGTCTCCCACCTCCAGTGGTATCTAGACTTGCTCACCCGGACTCTACATTCAGGACTGTACTGCAGTACAGTTCTGTACCTGTACAGTACCCCTGTCCTTTCTCTTCCTCCCCCATCCCCTGCAGCCACAAGAAAAACCCAGCCTTGCATTCTGGGGGCAGATATAATTTTCCTGTATCTGCTGAGAATCCTTGAGTCATCTCTAGAGGCAGGTTAATTAGTCAGAGCACAGCACCATGTTGACACAGACAGACTGCTGCTGGGAGCAAAAATGTGCATTGCACAACAGACACACGAGCTACAGTGTGTATCTGTGGAGTAGCATTATGCTGTGCTGTTATTCCCTATCAGGCACTATGCTTGAGCTTTGGGTCAGCACAATTCCAGCCAGGGCAACAGTCAAATAAATTCTGTTATCATGAAAACAGCCTAATTGTCTGTTAGGAACTATGTATTTATCTTCTGAACTCTCTGCAATACTACAGCAAAATCTAACATAAACAGGATTAACAATAAGGCTTCCTTTAAGCTAACACTAAAGACTAACTATACTGCTCCCCACCAAGACACATGTAAAACTAGCTCATTTGGATTTGGTAGGACTGTGTTTCTTCTACACACCTGCAAAGCAGGGCAGTAGTCAGTAGCTAAAAAAATTATGATGGATAGCAGCAATTATAAACCAATAATATACGGGAAGCAGAAAAGATTGCAAAGAATTTCCTGCCATATGCATTTAGGAGGCATCTGGACTACATCTGGGAAAGCACACGCTCAGGGAACTGCAGCTCACTGGAGGCACATGTCTGTGCTATGAAGAATAATGATAAAATGGTGCTATTCATGTTTACTTCTTTGTGTCTTGAGGAGAGGTAAGGAATATTCAATATGAAGCATTTCTCCAAACAGATGGAGTACAATACAACATTAATTGACTGAGAAGTAGGGGAGATCACCTTGTGAGCTGTTTGCTCGATTTATTGCTTAATCATATTCAAGATGATTGATAACATTCCTTAAAGAGTAGGGTACTGGGATTGCTATTAGCATAAGTGGTGACATGTAAATATGACCGACCTTAACATTTACATTTTGGCTTATTGGCCACAGGGACAAGCTGATGTGTAGGAATGCATTTTGCTAATGAGTCATTAAAAAGAGGAGGAATGGAACCCATCTGAAAGGTGTGCCTGCTGATACACCAGAGCAGAGTAATTTCTAAAAAAGATTTGGATGTCTGCTGGGAAAAGTGTGGAAGGAAGGAAAAAATTATTTCTTACAGAGTATTCTAGTATGTGGAAAGTTTTAGATGTAGGTTTCTGGGGTTTGGTTTTTTTTTTTTTGTTTGGTGGGTTTTTTGTTGTTGCTTTATTTTTGTTTTTTGATCGCCTCTCCCCCTGACAAAATTAAAACTCTTCCTTAAGGTTACTGAGCTGATTTTCTTAAGGGCTACAGAAAAGGTTAGACCAACTACTCTTTTTAGTTTATATGCATGTTCCCATAAAGACTGAAACAACTGAGAGTTGTCAGTGTGGATATTTAAAAAGGAAAGAAAAAAAAAAAAGGTTCTTAACCCTACTGAAATCAATTCAAACAAGCTGTTTTTCACTAGTGGACAACGGGTGTCTTATCCTGACCCACTTGTACTGTCTGTTAAAAGGGGAAGTTTGAAAATCACTTGAAGCTAGGCTGCCAGTAAGATTTTCAAAAGCTTTAGTGCATCTGACTTCTGGTTGCCTTGAGGGTCATGGTCAGGTGCTTCTCTCACAGCCTTTAAAGTTCTAACCTTCAGCTAATAAATGTGACTTCATAAGCATAGTGGGGGGACAATCATTACTTGGCTTGTGTCTTTTACACAGGCCCTAGGCTGATTCTTTGTTCCATCAAAAGCTTATCTATTCTGGAGGTTACTGTAGGATGCATTATTGTTTGATCTTCCAAGGCTTGCTATTACTCTCATATTTTCTTTTGTGTGTATAACTGCACAAAGACTGCATGCAAAAAAGAAAATGCTTGTTTGAAAGCAAATTTATTTTATCGTAGATGAGCGATAATATGTATCCGATGGATGTGTTACATGATGGATTATTCCAGAGCTTCAGACATACCTTGTGGGGGTATGAGACTGGGGGCAAAATGCTGTGTGCTGCAGTTAATCCATACCTGTCAAGAAATAGCAGTGACTACACAGCACAGGTCAACTGCTGGATTCTTTAATAACTGAGGTGTTACATCAACACTAATTATATTAAATTCTTTCTATTCTGTAAGTGTCCATCCCTGGAAGGGATTTAGAATAGTTATGGACCTAAGATCCAATTTGAAGTTGAAATAGAAAGACTTTCTGCTGTAAGAGCATTTTTTTTTAACTAGGTCTCCTTCAGGAAAAAATATCTTTTACATCTGAAATCTTTCTTTCATGGTTTAGAAGACTAAGTTACCATTTTTTTTCCTTGCCAAACTAACCCCTAAACACAACTGGATTTTAGTCAAGCTGACAGGCTTGATACAGCTTTTCAGTTGTAGCCTGCCTATGGGGTAGCATTGTTAAAGTGGACTGGTAGATGTGCCTTGTTTAAAAACCTCTGCGGTTCTTGGGAAGAGGTAATATGATTAAAAGCCTTCTTTTTTCCTTGCTTCTCTGCGTGTTGTTCCCATTTGGTAGAGCATTTGCAGGACTCGGTAGCCAGTTCTTACTGAGTGTTTGACTGCACCTGAATATAGGCCAGGAAAGTTAGGCTGTATTCACTTCTCCTGCCTCTGCAAATGGGTAGCTGGACAAAAATATGTTACTTCGTTCTGATTCTTCTGTTGGGGGAAAGGGCTTGAAAAGCTGGGTGTAGTACCACAGGCGTTTGAGGTGCCTAGAGATTTCTGTGAGGAGCATGGGCTAGTTATTATCTTATCAATGTTTATAAGTGTCTGAAGAGGGGGGGTCAGGAGGATGGGACTGGACTCTTCTCAGCGGTGCCCGACGACAGGACAAGGGGCAACGGGCACAAGTTGGAACACAGGAGGTTCCACTTAAATATGAGGAAAAACTCCTTTCCTTTGAGGGTGCCAGAGCAGCGGCCCAGGCTGCCCAGAGAGGCTGTGGAGTCTCCTTCCCTGGAGCCATTCACACCCCGCCTGGACGCGGTCCTGTGCCCCTGCTCTGGGGGTGCTGCTCATGCATGGGGGTTGGACGAGGGGATCTCTGGAGGTCCCTTCCAACCCCTGCCATTCTGTGATTCTAGCTCTGCTCCCTACTGACTTGACACTGTTTCTGGAGACTAGGCTGGAAGTTGACGACTGCAGGTGTTGCAAGTCTGTCTGATGCATCCCAGTTCCCAGTGAACTTTCTGCAGAGGCACCTGCAGATTCTAAGGGAACACAGGATTCTTCCACAGATGTAGTCAGTTCCCCTTGGCCACAAAAAAGAAGGTGGCTGGTCATATCTGAACACAGACCTCGAGGGTACATCATGCCTGCTAACATTTTCCATAGGGCCTGGAGAATTACACAAAAGAAGAGGAATCACTGCTAAAAATAAATGCAAATATTATTGAAAAATAAAACTGTCTGATTAAAATTATCAGCACAACGGGATATGCCTAGTCACCTAGAGAACAGATGACTTATTGTCATCGTAAGTGGAAGCACTGCCTCTATATACAATAGAATTAATTTTTTCCCTTTCTTATCTTTAGGCTGATTCTTGTGTACTGGGGAGATGGACTCCATACAGACTTGCTTGCAAGTGAAATAAAACACTTAAAGAAAAGAAAGATGTTGATGTTTCATTATTTCCTTTCAAGGCTTTTTCTGACTTTTTTGACTGTGGAATTTTTTACTTTTTTTTTTTAATGACCATGTTCTTTTGTCTTTCAGCTGTTGGCCAGATAGAAGAGCAAGTGTAATTGATTAGTGAGGTCTTCTCCCAGTGTCTCAGTTTGTTCTGTGTAAGTCCCATACGTTGCTATAGGCAAGACCTGACAAAAACATAGTAGTAGGTGGCAGATCCATCAAGTGGGTTTAAAAACTGGAAATTACTCATGGGTGGCTGGGCTCATCTGGTTGTTTATTCAGTGTATTTTACAGCAGCTTAACAAATACCAGTCACACTGACCTTAGTAAACAAATAATTGCATATTAATTTCTAATGGTTTTCAATTGAAGTGTTACAGTGAAACAGTCTTAACTATGAGACACAGCTGTAGTTTTTCCTCTCATGCATACTAGTGCATTGATGACAGTTTTTCCCATGCAAAATTCCATCAGGGAGAACAAATCTTCTCATTAACTACTAATATCTAAAACAAGGCAATCAATAAGCAGAGAAAAGTTTTATTTGCCTTTTTTTTTGTTAAGAGCCAATGTTATAAGCTCACAGATATGACATTTAAAAAACTCAAAGTAAAAGAAAGTCTTTGATTACCATGTACCCTTAATCAAAACACAGAATTAGACTGATTAGCTAGTTTGTCTTCCATTTGAAATTGCAGCCACCAACATAAAGCACATCCACCTCTTGGCTGTGTTGAATCATTTCATTCCATTACAGCTGTCCATTATATTCTGTGATTGCATTTGTTCAAAAATCACAAATTTCTGTGATGGGGGTACACGGAAGTAATTCATGCTGTTTTCTCAGATACTCAGAATAACTATTACAATCTATATTAGTGAAACGTTTCTTGCAGCAGTAACCTCTCTAGAATCAAAGTATATGTTAAGTGCCCTGCATTCTACATCGCTGTAATGGCCTCAGTTTGGCTTTCATGCTAGAACACTGGTCACCATCTCCTATGAGCAGAAGAGTGCATAAGTCAAATACTCATCCTCTAGCACATTATGCTTACAGGCCAAAGAAGGCAGAGACTACAATAAAGTGGTCTTCATATTTTTGTTACCTTTTAACAGGCTAAGTCTGAGCAATGTTAGTTGTTGCAGTATATGCTGCAATTTTTTGTGTAAATCTGGGTCCTCCAAAGTTCCTTGATTCTAATGTGTTTTTTGGATGACAAATATTGTTCTATGGCAAATTCACTTGCAAGTTCTTCTGTTGTATGATTGTTATCCTTATTCCAATGTTGTTAACAAAAGTATATTTGAGATACCATGTTATCTCATTGTCTCCCATTCCTGCTACTAATAGGCTTTTATGTCCTTCTCCTAAACATACCTTAGTAGTTTGCAAGATTAAATGTGCTCTATGTCTGAGCTACATAACAAGGGGTGATGTCTTGGTCTTGCTGAGATAAAATAATAATAACAAAAAGAAACCAAACAACAAAACCGAGTAATATTTTGTGTGACTTATTGGTGTGCCTGTCTATCAAAGGTTTTTCTTCAGCTAGTTATGTCTCTTCATGGGAATGCTATAAACAGCTGCCTTAAGGAAGGATTCACAAACAGGTAAGAGTAAGTATGGGTTTCTGTAATGTTGGGAGACTGAATTGTAAGAGTTAAAATTGGACCTTTTGGAATAATTCCATCTCTGATTCATGCAGTTGATTAATTACTGGTTTGGGGAGTTTTTGCTACATCTGTAGACAATATATAATGGAGTTCTTTTGTGAGACTTGTGTGAAAAAGTAGACATTTGGCAGAAGTATCCAGAAAATTGATGTTCCTGAAGAATGTTTGTGAAGGCAGTTTCTGTTTGCCTGTTAGATCTCACATATAAAAGTAACTTCATCATATATTAATATGCGTATCTTGTTGGAAAGAAAGGACCTGAAAAATGTAGTTTGATCCTAGAGTGGGACTTGAGGGTGATACATGTAACTTTTGTGCTTTAAATAAGCTCTAAAAAAGAAGTGAGACTTCTCCATGAGTGAATTTCTTTTCTTTCCATCTTTTTCAAGCTTGGCGGATAAGCTTCTGAAGGGCAAGATTCATAGGCCCTAAATATGAAGCCACTAGACAAAAGAATTTAAAAAGCCAGTGTCCTGTAGACCTATAAGGATGAGTCTCTAAATGATACAGCAAGCACTGAACTCATTCTGGATACTTCAAACAAACAAAAGAAATGTGTCAGACAGAACAAGGGCAGAAAATTTTTTAGCCCAAGATCAGATTCAGAAGCTGACGTACTAATGAAATTAAAGTAGCTATTGATACCATTTCTGCTAACAAATACAAAAAAAAAAATAATAAAAAAATCTCAAAGCCAAAACCCGATTACTTTTCATAAGTGACATTACCAGATCTGCAGATGACAATATTACTTCAGGAGACACAATGGCTAGGGATACCTTTCTCTGTGTGTTCTACCTTTTATTCTATTTTGAAGAAAAAGCCATTTGTTTGTGGTTTGGTTTTTTTTTTTTTAATCATGAGCTGTGTGTGGCCTGTAAACATCTTTCAATGTTGTGCAGAGGATTTCTGATAGCTCCACTGCTTGAGCACGTTGTAATCTTCTGGTGATTCTTCCTTTGCAAGTTTGAGTTCCTAGTCACTTTCCTCTATCGCCCAGAAATGGCTCAGCCTTTGAATTCTGAGCTGTCAGCCACAAAAATGTCAGAAGAAAAGAACAGAAATCAGCTCCAAGTGTGTAGGAAAAAAACGCAGGTCAAATGGAGGAGACATCCAATGCTGGGTAGCTATTGCCTTGCAACCACTTTGATGAAGCCACACAAGGGTTGCTGACTGCAATAAGCGCTTATGCGTGCTGCAAGAAGGATGTCAAGTAAAGAGAAGCAAAGTGTGCAAATGGGCACATCCTCCAGAAATGCTTGAGATGATCTTTCTTCTTTTAGTTTATTCTGCTTGTTTTCTTTTATTTTTTTTTTATTTTTTTCTCATGTTGTAGTTGATAGCTATTGTAAAAGTTAACATCCACCTTTTCAAAAGTTTAATTAGAATTACAGCTTCGAACACACACAGTTGATGAGATTCCAAATTCAAATGATCCCCTGAAATGAGAGAGGCAAACAGCATAAATCAGAACAGGAACATTTGAAAATTGGCAAGACACCCCCACCCAATTCATTCTCAGAACATAAAGAAAAGCAATAAGAAGTAAATCTTCCATGCTCTTCAGGCATTAATTTAATGTGGCCTCTCACAGAAAGGTGTTAGAATTTGAACAACCTAAGTGACATTAAAACTTGTAAAATGTTTTAGTATGTTGTTTCAAAGGGTAGAGAGGTAGTGTAACAGTATCTGAGAATATTTAACATGTTGCCTTTTTTGTATCTCTTTGAAGGCTCTAAGGTGAAAAAATATTGGTTACATTTTTGTTATTAAGAGTTAATTCCACGTATTTTCAGCCATCTTCCCACACACAGGAACACAGAGAATAAGGAATGGGAATAGAAAGGCAACATTATTTTCCTTTTGCTTAGTTCCACAACTTTAAGCAAATCCTATTTCCATGTGTCTACGCTAGGCTTTAATTTTTCTTTTCTCCCCCTCCCCGCACCATAAGTTGTGCAGGGACTCTTTCACCTGGTGTTTGTATTTGTGAGCACATTGACCCAACAGAATGAGTCCACATTACCCTGGGGATCTCTAGATGCACTTTTATTCCAGTAATAACATCCCAGTTGCATTGGTATTTTTCTCCCCTCTGAGTCAATATTAGGAGGTTCTTAAGTCCTGATCTCCCATAAAAGATTACTGTCATGGTTGAATTTTGTTCTCTCTCAGATTTCACCCTTGTAATCAGACATGTATGCTATACCCCTGTTTCTTCCAAATCAAACAACCAAGTTTAAATGTTTAAATGGGCATTTTGTTACCATTGAATTGCACAGAACTTTAAAGCGTTAAAACATGTCACAACAATTATATTTTTTTTCCTTCATCTTTTGGTTAGCTCTGTCTTTAAGAACTATGGTGGTGCTAGAAATGCAGCCTGTGTGATAATAACTCAGCTGCAATGTGTATCTATGACTTATCAAATAAACCTTTCATAGTAAGTGGAAGACTGTTTAGTGTTACAATAGAAGTAGCTTGTTTCTTGGTTTCCTAGTTACTGGGACAGTGTTATGTTACAGGCTGTCCAAGTACAGAGTCCTTTCTGGTAGAGACAAACCTTCAGGTGCTTTTTAAGCAATGTGTGCCTTTGATCTCAATTTGTCTTGCTGCAGGTCTCACTTCCAGCAGCTAATTTCTGATCATGTTTTCCCCAATTCTTTCTTCCTACTTGCTGAGGATATGATTCATTCCTGCTCTCTTGGGCTTAAATTAACTAAACTAAGAACTAAACTTCCAACATCTCCCTGTTGGGCAAGTGGCTAGATCAAAACAACCCATTGCTGGAACTGGTCTGGTAGAAAGCCCTGATGGCTGCATAGGGTAGGGGACAATGGAAATCCACCATCCTTTTAGAAATGGCCACCCATCAGTAGAGCAAAAGAGCATGGAGCAAACTTGTTCCGTGCAAGTTCCTCATAGCAGTATTACTATAGCAGCACACCTCGTGAGCATTCTCAGCTATGACTCATTTCTCGTTCCTTTTGCTCTTCCAAATGACATTTACTACTGTTTCCCCTCCATGCTGCAGGGATATTTTTCTGTCTGTCACAGTGTTTCTGTGGCATTTTGTTGTTTTCTTTTCATTAAGGGCGAGGGGGCTGTTTCTGCTGTCATTAGCCATTCTGAGTTGTGTGACATGCTGTGAGGAGCCCAGTCCTAACCTTAAGAGTAGAGTCACTCCAATAAGCAAACCTAGCAACACGTTTCCAGACCAGGAAGGACATGATACATTGCTATACTATATTTTATAAAACTAATGCATCCAAAATCTTCCCTGGTATTGATTTCCTATAGTATATCTTTTTACATTGATGAACTAAAGTAATGCTGTCCATGAAAGCCCATCTTTTTTAAAGTGAGTGCAAAACCGCATACTGATCTCAGTGGTTCCATGCTAACACCCTGGTTTTTATTTGGAATTGTGAATTCTTATTCTAATGTTATATAAAATGCATATTTTGCAATCCTGCGTTGGACTGCTGGTTTTCCAGTCCTGATGGTCCCCTCTGCTAGGAGTATGAGAAAGAGCACTTCAGAGATCTCAGCTGGGTTTCGTGGCCTCTGCAGGATGATACCAGCCACACCTTCAGCAGCCCAGCCAGCAGAGCAGACTGGAGCTGTTAGGCTTTTCTAAAAGAATGTGTAAACAGAACCAGCGGGTAGCTATGCAGTGTTTTTTGTGGTCTGTCATGAAATCATAAAGAGCTCTACTGCTTTGCCCTGACGGTGCAAAAGTCTCAGAGCCTGGGCCAAGAAGCTGTCTAAAGCTGTAGTTAATGTGGTAACATAAGGGTTTAAAACAAAACAAAGCTAAAGATACAATCAGTGGAGAATGTACAGTATGGATAGTGGCTTGCAACTGATGAGATCAGAAGGGCCCAATGTCCCTGTCTTTTTAAAAACTTCTTAGCAAATAACATGTCCTTCAAGCAGGTGTTGCCATGCAGCAAACATGAGAAATGTTGTGGATTTTATAACTTTAAGACTACTCCTTCTCTTCTTTCTTCAAAAGCACTATTAAAATTATTTGTGTTAGTTTCTGAAATAATACACTAAAGCAGAACTTGCACAGTTCTGTTCTCTTTTGAGGCTCTGGTTTTGATTGTTTTCCCTGAAGCCAAAATGTTTAGTGGAGAAGTTGCCAGCTCTTTGGTTTAGCCTAAACCCCATCAATTTCCCTGCACAGAGAGACATGGCTGTGCAGGCTTCTCTCGCTATTTATTGTTCTTGCAAGTTGCTGATCAAATCGCTACCTGAGTTTTGAACTTGTGACTGTCGCTTCAGGAGGCATTGTCCTGAAGTAGTAGTTGCAAGCTCACAACATTTTTAAAAATGCATTTGGATATGAACATGGTTCAAGAAGTCACCTAATTGCTTTATGGGTCAGCGGAGACTTTGTAGCTTGCATTTTATGGGAAGCCTCTGCTATTTGGTTCAATAGTAGTGTATACCAGTCTGCTTCCTACACTTTGAGTTCTGCTGCACTTTTCTTCATTTAGTTGTGAACTCAGAGGGGTTTTGTTCTGTTGTTAAGCTTTACTTTTGACAAAAAAAGGAAAGAAGCGTGGATATCTGCATGATTTATATGATTTTTTTTTTCTTTTTCCACATATGAGGCCACTCTGACAGAGGTGGTATTTTGTTTGTTAAGAAACAAATTACTTCACCACAGTCATCTGTTATGTATGCTATGTGCTTAATAAGTAGATTTTGTATGAGACTCATGCTGTTTGCTTCTGCCCGCTCTTAGGCCTGCGAACAGGGTTTCTCAACCAAAGGAACATTTTTTTTTTTGAGTCTGCTTGCTAGCATTCAAATTGTTTTTGTAGATTAGACATTAGAGAATAATCAAGAACATGTGGAGCACTAAAAGCCTCATAGAATCATGGAACAGAATCACAGAATGGTTTGGGTGGGAAGGGACCTTTAGAGGCCATCTAGTCCAACCCCCTGCAGTGAGCAGGGACATCCCCAACTAGAGCAGGCTGCTCAGAGCCCCGTCCAGCCTGACCTGGAATGTTTCCAGGGATGGGGCATCGACCACCTCTCTGGGCAACCTGGGCCAGGGTCTCACCACCCTCACTGTAAAAAATTTCTTCCTTATATCCAGCCTAAATCTACCCTCCTTTAGTTTAAAACCGTTACCCCTTGTCCTGTCACAACAGGCCTTGCTAAAGAGATCGTCCCCATCTTTCTTATAGTCCCCCTTTAAGTACTGGAAGGCCGCAATAAGGTCTCCCCGCAGCCTTCTCTTCTCCAGGCTGAACAACCCCAACTCTCTCAGCCTGTCTTCATAGCAGAGGTGCTCCAGCCCCCTGATCACCTTCGTGGCCTCCTCTGGCCCCGCTCCAACAGGTCCATGTCCTGTCTGTGCTGGGGGCTCCAGAGCTGGACGCAGCGCTGCAGGGGGGTCTCACCAGAGCAGAGCAGAGGGGCACAATCCCCTCCCTCACCCTGCTGGCCATGCTTCTATGCAGTAAAGTTAGGAATTTATTACAGGAGGCCTTAGGAAGCAATGCTGCTGATTTAGCTCATGATTCAGGCTGTATTTTCAGGAATGGAGAGTAAGGGCACCCAGAAGCTGTAATGCATTGGTGGGGTGGAAGGGATGAGCGCTCAATGTTTAGGTTTCCTGAAATGTGCAGCTAGTTGGGTTTTGTTGCTCTAAAGTGAAATCTGCCACTGCATGGAAGCCCTTGATTTGATGTATTGATATTTTTATCTGAAAAAAATGATTTTGCAGTTCACTCCAGTCCTTTCCCACCTAATCTCTTCTCCTTTTGCATTGCTATGATAGCACATTTAAACACCTGCAAACACCCTGAACTAATGCAATCCTGGAGGAACTACAGGCTCAGATCCATCACACATTCTCACTGGATTTACAGTACAGTTGCTCCTTATTTAAATTCCTAGATAAAGTTCACACTGTATTGCAGAATTGGCTGCCTGGCAGACAGTGTAGCCAGGAGACGTGCTGAGAGGACAATATTGTGAAGTGTTTCACAGCACTGGGTGAGGACAAGAGAGCGTTGAGTGTGATCTCCTCATTGTTCTGATATGCAGGTGACTTCATTCATCTTTCTTGAACCATCCTGATTTACATTCCCACTACAAGCAAGCAGAATGAAACTGGAGCCCGCTCTGCTTCTCAGTGGGAGTCTGTGCCAGGGTCTCCTCAGGTGGCAATGACTTCATGTGCTGTGTCAGCAGCTCTTACTGCTTCAATGCATTCCAGACTCTGCGTCTTGTGCATTTGTCAGGTGATGCAGAATATTTTAGCCACTTATTGGATTGAAATGTACAGGGTTTTTTGTGTGTTGTATACTTTTTTTTTAAACCATTTTGCACTAAAAAGTTTCAAAATTTGCCGGAGGCAAGGTTCACAGTACCCTGTACCTGAAGTATAGAACTGGAACTGCCTGGACAGTAAAGGCTTGATTCTGAAATCACTGAAGTGGGTTGTCTCTAGAGACGTGGTATCGCCAGTCAGCTAGTCAGCAGTACCTTTGTCTCTACAAGGCAGAGGCTCCTGGTCCCAGCAAGTTGGAATAATTACAGCAGTGTTTCCAGAAACCTGAAATACCTACAGCAGTTCCAGCACTGCACAAAAGAGTTCTTTTATCTGAACAGTCTGGTTTCAAAACATTCAAATATCCTTTAGAAGCGTCCCCTCAACTTTGGGGCAGATTATGAAACCACAATGGAATCCCCAGGATAAAATTTCTTTCAACATAAGTCTGGCTTTTATCTGAAGGCTACAACCACATTCAGCGATTGGGATACATGGCCTTTGGCTGGGTCAGTGCAGGGTTTCTAGTACCTCTCTTACAAGTGTACCAGGACTGCAGTTATGCCCCCTTGCTACAGGGGTTGTAAGGAATAAGATTCCTCCTTTGCTCACTGGTATCAGCTCTGACTAGTCTTGCGTTCTAAGTGTATGGGAAGAAATAGATCCCAGCATTTGTGCTCAATTAATATTTAGATGGTTTTCTTCTCCCTGTTCTACCCTATCCTAAATATATTATGGTAAGCACTGATTTTTCTTTAATCAGTAGGTATGCCAGACATTAATTTCTGATATCTCTGTACGTGCCTTGATTTATGTAATTTTCTCCTGAGATCAACCTGGGATGCTTCACATAGGACATTATCTGCCACAAATACCTGCTAAGTTTTATATGTTCTGTGCTACTTGTCAGTAGACAGGTGTGAAGAAGTGAGTGTGAACCAGGGATTTTTCAGAAGGTATTTTGCTGTTGCTGGTAATGATAACAGTGGTAGAAAACAAATGCAGAAGCTGCAGCTAAATTTGTAAGCCTATGTAATCATAGTATTCTGGTCCCAGCTACACAATTACTGAATATTTTCTAACTTATTTGAGAGAATTACAATATAAGGAAGTAAAAAGCAATGGAAATATAATGTATGCAACAGAACTTATGTAATGTGTGCCAGGGCCCTTAAGCATAGCCTCCATATGTTTTGACTTTTTAATTTGAATACTGACATAGAGATATGTATTGTGATTTTTAGGAAGTGGTTGATATGTTGCACTATTTATGCCAAATTTCAGCTTGGCATGTTGCTGACATTACATGATGTTAAACTTCAGGGAACACAGAAGACAAACATTTCTCTCTTGCCCTCTGTCCATGTTTCCTTCTGTCCCTCTTTTTTTATTTTTTTTTTTCCCTCCAGTTCCAGATTGAGAGTTTGGTAGATTGGATTCTGGCCAGAGTTTTGGAATGAATTGTAATACTTAAGCTTAAATTCTAGTTTCTGCTCTAGTATTATCAGACAATTTATACTCTTAAAAGGTGAGAGAACATGGGTTTTGGTACCACCACATCTGCTGAAAGTGAAGGGAGAGTGGTAAAATGAATATGTCTTTATTTCTACCTGATTAGAGAATTCTAGAAGAGAATAGACTTTTCCACAGTTACTGATTTCCTGTATGTAAAATGTGTTTGAAAATTTGCATATATGCAAAATCACTTTCAGCTAGATTTATTTGTCCTATCAAGATGCTTTACTTCATTTATTTGATAGTTTGAAGTATGAGGCAGTTTTCTCAGTGAATGCAGTAAACCCAGAATTTCTCTTGAGTTCCATAAACTTGAAGAAATAAATGGCTAAATTCTAGAAATTAAACACCTTGAAAATATACATATCTCTGACTACATCTGAGACTCTTCAGCAAATTGTATGGAAACAAAGCAAATCCCCAGTGCATTAATGAATACCTGACTAATAAAACTATTAAAGTTATACAATTCCACATTTAAAATGACTATTGATAGTCAAAGGATTATCCAGCCTATTTTGTCAGATTGGCTGTTAACTTTGTGGTTTGTGTGAGACAAGGCACATGGTTTCTGTCTCTTCCTGCCTCCAGAATCACTGTGCCTCTTCTGCTCCTGTCCATACTGCGTCCGCAAACCAGCCATCCCCTCACTAACGAGTGCAGGGGCTGCATTCCTGCTTCACTGCTTTCACTCCCTCGGAATTGAATCTCATCACTCCACTGATGTAAAAACATGACGCTCTTGGTTTCAGTGAAAGCAGGATAGGGCAAGAAGTCCTCCGAATAGGACAACCATTAGCAATGCCTTCTTCAGATACTGAAAACTAGCATATGTTACAACGCTAGTTGTTTTCTCCCATGCTGGAAGATGTCCGTTCGAGGTGTTCTCTTTGATACTGCTGTCCGACCTCTCTAACAGTTAATAAAACTTTGAGGAAAAATCATTGTGATTTGGAAGTTCAGGAGAGTCTTACTTTAGTTCTGTTGCAAAATTCTGTGTTTAACATTTTGTGTTTGAAGCAACCAGGCATTCATTTCTGGAAAGAGCCTGCATGCATCTGATACCACTGTGCTCCTTTTACCAGTCTCCTAGAGTCAACTGGAGTGTCTTAAGTCACAGCTGTCAGTTACTGGCTATCTGTGCTCAGAGATTTTCTGTTGATAGATGTGCAATTTACTAGAAGTAACTGCTACTGAAGTAGTAGTAGTTACCGCTTGATTCAGATGCTTGGCTGGTATTTGCATGCAGCGTTCTGGTTCACATGTCTGAGCCTGCAGGCATGCCTCAGAGTGCTGTTGTGCCTGCCTGCGCATGGCTCAGACAGCTGGATCCCAGGCGTTGCCATGGAATAAACTGGCCATGCCCAAAGCATGAAAGAGTTGTTAACACAAGCAAGAGTGTAGGCAAAACAGTTCCTGTGAACTGCAGAGCTGATGAAACTTGATTTTCTCAAGATTTATGTCCTGCATGGGACCACTGGCGTAGAGTACCCGATATCTAATAGCAGGCTACGATCCCTTTTACAGTCTTTTTCTCCCCAGAACACTAAATATACCTCTCCTCATTCCAGCTGGTTTCTATGTCATTTTAAGAAATTAATATTATTTGGATTCCTGCCTTTTTGTTAAATTGTAAACTGGCCAATAAATTCAACATTTATTAGTAGAGAAGCAGTATATCTAGAATATGATCATAGAAACCTTATTTTTTTGAGGAAATCAGGCTAAGAATAATTTGTGCTTTGAGTGAACCAGAACTGCTTGATGCAGGAAAGTTTGCAGTGGGATCTGCCCTGGATGTCACTATGAATGAATGTGTCAAGAGGAGGTAGAAATACATAAACTCAAAATGGAAAGGGAAAAGAGTCCCATATATTACTGACTGGAGCTGTCAGTTCCACAAAGTCAGTAATTTTTACTCATGGTCGTATATTACATTATTACAAAGAGTACAACTATGTGGAAGGTCATTTGAGCTTAAACTTGCTTTTCTGAATTGCCTGCAAGTAAGGCATAACGCAGGGCACTTTTCTGCAGGGTGGATGGATGCTTGCTTCTGCATCTGGCTTATGTTTTTGCAGGGTACTGAACTGTGGCAATCAAGTTTAAGGATATGATATTTCTGTAAGTAGCTTAGAAGTACATTTTCAAGCATACTTTTTTACCCCTGTGTTCATCCTGTCTCTTTAGACTTGGGGAAATATATATTTATGTATATACATGTAGATAAAAAACTTTTTTATACCATTCACAGCAAATGAAAATCTAACTTTGCTTATAAAACCTCCTTCATGGCAGAAAACACCTTCAAGTGAACTAATTTTATCAGTGAACAAAAGCTCATGGCAGATCCCAAAGGCATTATGCTAACATGGCAATGAAGCTCTAAAATGACCAGATCTTTTGCTTTGTGAGTATTTTTTATTTTCCCCTCATCCTCCAAACAAATAGTAATAATGAAAGACTGAAGTGATCAGTTTGCTTTTTTGTGCATACGTGTGTGCGCATTCAAACACTGCCTGGTGTGTTTCTGAAATTCCCACACAAACAGCAAAACGAAATTGCTAATATTCACCAAGACCACGTACATTCTATGCAAGTTAATTCAGTTCTAGGAGGTAGAAAATGTGAGGTCCTTTTTGTAGGATTTTCTTTCTTCTGTGGTGACTTCCTAGATCTTTTGTGTTGTTTTCAAGGTTTGTTTAAAGAAGGTTTCTGTAATAGTAATAAACTGCAGATTTCGCTGTGTTAGTATTTGCTTTAAGCTGTGTCCTGACTGTGCTTTCTGTGAGTGCTGATCTTATTCATAGGGTTTTAATTCCAATCTAATCCTAACATGTGCTTGAGTAGCACATCTTTGTGTAAAATCTGCTCCCCCCTTCTCCCACACGATTGTTTTTTTACTTGTCTTTTAATTTTCAATTAAGAATTCTTTAGAGAATAAGGACCTGGACTAAAGCCAGCTTAAAGCCACTGAAAGTTGTTTCATTGACTGCAGTGGGCTTTGGCTGAGACTGTAAGTGTATTAAGAAATATTTATTAGTAGGTTGTACCTATAGCACAGTCATCTAACCCAATAAAACCAGTGGCCACCTTGTCCAAATGAGACCGAAATACTAACCAAAGGGAAGCTCAGCTGGTTGCTGGAAATATTTTTGCTTTTGTGGTCTATCCTCAAAGAGAGAAAGCTTTTCTTGTTAACATCAATGTAGCCTGGTGAATATCGAAACATCATATTGGCAGTTTAATTACCTTGGCACAACAGAACCTTTATCCACAAGTACTTATCACAGGAATATACCTATTGAAAGGAGACACTTGTGCCTGCATCAAACCATTTGCTGTAACACATTGGTGAGTAACGCTTAAATTACTACCTGTCAGAAGATGAAACCTGCTAAACCTCTCGTAAATCAAATGGTAAATTACAATAATAGGTTTAGCTATTTAGGGAAAAGATACATTAATCTACAACACGATGGAACCTTTTATTTGTAGGTTTTATGAAAGAACAAATGTATAGGAGATAAAGATTTCAAAGAAATCACACTGGTTACTAGCTCTTCAGAGGCCTCTAGCTGTTTGGTAAAAGGCATGTTATTCTGTGCATGCTTCGCTAGATGGCAGAGCAAGACAACCTTGCTCAGATGGGTGGTAAGGGAATAGGGTAATTTCTAGAGAGTGAAACAAAAACCTGGAGTTACAGTGAAATGGAATAATTTGGGATAAAAGAAATAAGAAACTGAAAAAGAGACAGAAAGTTTGTTTCCCCTTGA
>VZTV01099083.1:6177-19525 GCA_013400875.1 Anhinga rufa
GGGGGTGTCAGGGGGGTAGAGGAGAGGAGGAGGCGCGCCCCGCCCCCAGCCGAGCGTCGAGCGCGTCGAACCAGGCCAGAGCAGCGGAGCGCCGACGTGGGGTCGGGCGGGGGAGGGCTTGATCCGCGCCCCGGGGTGGGGGAAGGGCGCCGAAGAGGCCGCCCCAGCCGCCGGCCCCAGGCGCGGAGGCTCCACGGGGGCGCCCCAGTTTTCCCGCTGGGGTTTGGGGATCCCCGGCCCCGCGGGAGGGCTGGCGGGGGGCGCCGCCCGGAGAGGGCTCAGCTGGAGCTCGCTGCAGGCGCACACTCGCGGCCGCGGCGCTGAAAAACAAAAGGAGATTTATTCTGAGATCGGGAAATACTTATGTTTTTTGCTTTTATTGTGCGCAGACCTCCAGCCCTGCGCCGTCCTTGCCCAGAGAACGGAATTTCCCAGGACGAGCCACTGGAGGGAGGACGCGGCCCCGCGATCGTTGGGTTTCTCCTTATTGTCGCACGTGTGGCCGCGTGCTTGGCAGCTTGTCCCGCTCTGGAGGCAGCGTTATGCCTCTCCCTGGGGGCGTTTCCCCAGCACCCCCTCGCTGGAGTATCTGAGCACTTCATAGGCAGAGAAAAAAATATGTTCCCAGTGCTCCCGTGCGAGGGCAACAGATGGCTGTCGGGAATTACTTTGATCCAGCATGTTCAGATGCGTTTCAGCTGGAGGACTTCAGCCTTTCTGGGCACTTTCACCCTGTAACACTTTAAAGTGAGCTTCCCCCTGGCTGCTGTGGAGCAGGTGGAGGTTCGGGTCACGCTCCCAAAGAGCAGGGGACTTGTCAGCAGTTGCTATCTGGGGCTTTACCACCCAAATGAGCGCATCAGAGGTGCAGAAGATCCACTCTTGGGAATGTATCAAACAAAAGGATGTCTAGTGGGGAGGTGGGACGTACCACAAGGTCCACAAAACCCTGAAGGTGGTCAGGGAACAATCATTCACCATTTCCCACAGTCCAGGGATAACCAGCTGGTGTGTGGGTAGCAAGCTTAAACCAGGCAAAAAGCAGGTCATCCCATGTCTGAGCGAGTTGTGGAAGTCGTTGCCCCTTGTACTACAGAAGCTGAACCTGCCTGCGGATTCAAAAAGGAACTGCACAAATTCCTGGAGCACCCTTGATATCTGGATGCTGCTTTTGTCTCATGAACTCCTTAAACTACAGATGAACAGGAAGGTGGGAGGTTTATTGTGAAAGGTGTAGGCTTATTACTGACTCCTTCCTGTACTTTTTTTCTCTAAGCATCTGCGACAGCTCGCTGCCAGGCAGGATGGTGGGGCACAAGGAATCTCAACCTCAGCAGGTACCACAGTCCCTGTCTCAAAACCAGGCTTGGATAGTTCCAGGTAGCGCTTAGAAGACTTACAGAGCAGTTGCTGCGAGGGAACGGTGGGGTTGCATCCCCAGCCCCATCCAGACTGGAAGAGGAAAACCAAATGTGTGAAGCTGATCCCTCCTCGTTATAATCTTTTTCATCTGCCTGCTGAATGAATATGATTAAAATGAAAGGCAAAATTAGTGGGAATGATAATATTTCAATTGAGTCTAATAGTTTTGCTTACATCAGTGTGTTTACTGTTATTAAGACTTATACATAAGTGCTTGTAATGCGTCCAAGGCCACTGGATTGCCAAGAACAAGGTCAAGCCAGATGCACGGCGGATGTGAGCCAGCACAGTGCCTTTGGCACTGTGGAAGGGTGCAGCTCACCCCAGCTGGAAGCTGAGCGCCTCTACCCAAGCCTGTCATTAATCTCTTGAGGGACTAAATTAAGCCCAGGCAGGGAATGTTCAGGCTGTGAAAGCACAGCCTGAGTTTCCTCCATGATAGTTCAGGTGTTTCTGCTCTCCTTCCTTCCCTCCCAAGGGCTTGGTCTTGCTGAAGTTCTCACCTTCCCTGCTCTTCTCCTATTTTGGGTAGTTGTCTCCTCGTGCTCGGGGTAGACTCATTCAGGGAGGCAACCTTCTGGAAAGCCCAGCCATGGACCAGATTAGCAGCTGGGTCTGGCTTAAAATCCTGCAGCAGCAACAATGTGGAAAAGCCCACTTTCCTTTTTCTGAGATGGTTTTCCAGCTGGGCTGGGTAAGCCCAGCCAGAGGCATGCTGCAGAGGTAGGGAAGTGGGAGTGATGGAGGGGGGAGGCAGGAGTGCCCAGCGGTGATACTGCTGAGGAAAGCCTTTCTAGCTGGCAGAAGGACGAGAGAGGAGATTTCAGAGTTCCACCCCAATGAACACAACCTTGACCGCCCCAGGCCCATTGCAGAGATGTCTTGTGGGGCCAGCGGGGTGTGTGTGACTGGCAAAGCGATGGTAGCACCTTGCCAGGTGATGAGCTGCATTGCTGATGCTCCCAAATAGAAAGTGAGGCAGAGGATGAGCTTGCACTGATGGAAATGTGGCTCAGGAGGGCCTCTCCTTTTGCTGGCTCTGCTGGTTGCTCTCTACGTGAGCTTTCCTCAAACTCATGCCTTGGCTGCCAATAGCTGGTTCCTGGTGTGTTATGCCCATACATTTCTTTGTTGCCCTCTTTCCTGTGACTTGGTTCCTCCTTGGCTAGCCTGGGCATAGTGGCACACATCATCTTGTGGAGAGGTGGGTTGAGTGCCGGTCAGGGAGGGAGGGTTGATTCACATGTGAAGGGGACTGAAAAGCTGAAGGCCATTTTTCCCCTGGTCAAACAGATCTTGGATCTCTGTGGTGATAGAATCATAGAATCATTAGGTTGGAAAAGACCTCTAAGATCATCAAGTCCAACCGCCAAACCAACACCACCATGCCTCCTAAACCATGCCCTGAAGTGCCACATCTACACGTTTTTTTGAACACCTCCAGGGATTGTGACTCTACCACCTCTCTGGACAGCCTGTTCCAATGCCTGACCACTCTTTCAGTAAAGACATTTTTCCTAATATCCAATCTAAACCTCTCCTGACACAGCTTGAGACCACTTCCTCTCATCCTATCTCCAGTGACTTGGGAGAAGAGACCAACACCCACCTCACTACAACCTCCTTTCAGGTGATCTTGGATAACATGTCTGAAGTCAATGCTTAGGGGGCATTTTTATCCCAGTTTCTGAAGAAAATGAAGCTCATGCAACCTCTGTGCCTCATCTGCCCCCTCCCTCCCTTCAGCACTCCCTTCAGCACTCACACAAATGGGCTTTTGTCAGCCTCCTTGGTAAGGCTGCATTGCAGGTCCTGTCTCAGTAAGACTTCCATGTTTATTTGCCCATTCCAACCATTTTGATGGACGTGGAGGAGTTCTGGCTAAGCTTTGTGTAACAGGTGGTTATGCCGAGCAGGGTAGCATCCTGTGAAGGGAAGAGGTGGCAGTGTCAGCTCAACCCTATATTAGCCACCACAGAATCCACAAAACAGGGGACTTGGTCATGGCTTGCCTTAGTGGGTCACCAGTAGCACTAAAGTCTAAGGAAAACCCTGCAAAATATGGCAGGGGATGGAGGTAAAGTTTGAACTGAGCCTGTTCCCAGGTTCACAGCTGGAACCACAGCCCCTCTCCTCCATTTCTCCCATGTAATGTGAGGAACCAACCTCTCTTATCAAACTGCAAACAAACTAATAATAATTTAAAAAAAACCAAAACAAACAAACAAACCCAAAGGTGTGTTTTCACAAAGCTTTCAGGAATTTTTTCCAGGGGTTTTGGCGAGATGGCTGTCCTTCCCTCTTTGCAGAGCCAGCTCTTCCTCCCTGCTCGGTGGGCAAGTATGTGCAGGTGCGTGTGCTTGTGCATGCACAAGTGTGTGTGCTGGTTTGCACGCACCCAGAGCGCTCCACTGAGATGCAATGGGTTGGCTACCTCAACTGAAAAAGAAGACCAAAAAAAAGCCCGAACCCAACCTAAACCAAGTTCCCGTCTGCTCCACGAAGCTGCTGGAGGATGTTGCTGGTGCTGCCATTAGGAATTCGCCCTGGAGAGCCCAGCCCAGCCCAGCCCAGCCCTTCCATGGGTGTTGTGAGGGGAGCTGCGCCTGGCGCCCGGCCACCCTCACTCGCACACGTGGTTCCAGGCCCTGGAGGTCTGGGCTAGCGAGTGTGGGTGTGCCTGTGTGTGCCTGCATGCTGTTGGCCAGAGGTCTTGGGGTAGAGATGGAGCTGCGCACGCGGAGGGGACCATGCTGTGCCTGTTTGTATCACCACTGATTTTCTTCCTATGGCAGCACCAATAATTGCAGCAAGAAAAATGTCATTGCTGTGTTGTAGGCACTTTTTTTCTCACTAGAGTGCCTTTTCTGCTTTGAGAAATGTAATTATCATCTCCCCCCAGTAGTTGCAGACTTGGTTGTGGCAGCATCAGCATTGTCCAGGTGCAACCATCCCGGTCAGGCAGTAAATGTTTCTATCAGATTTGCTGGGGGGGTGTCTTGTTGCTTGAAAAATACAGAGTCAAAAATGGAAATGTGTTAAAGGGTTTGTGTCCTCCCTGTGTAATAAAGAGATAGGGTTGCTGAGGGCTTCTCTGTGCACAGAGACTCAAAAAATAATCTAAATTAATGAAATGTGTGTATTAAAAATGCTTTATTTTGGCCAGGTTAGCCTCCTCTCCAGGCAAGCGGAGGTCTGCCTGGCTTGGGTGAGTTTTATTTTTTGCCGGGCATGAATGAACTGAAAGTTGCTCATCCCCCCAACATTTGTACGTGGGCTTCACAAGCCTCTGACCCGCTCTCACCATTGATTCAGCTGAATTCTGCTGCTCATCCTCTGCAGTCAAGCCCTGGGCCTCCAACAGATCTTCTCAGGGAGCCAGAGGGAAATAACTCTGATCCTCCTGAAATTTTCATGGAGAAAAGAGAAGACTGGGGAGGGGGAACCCTTCTTTTACTACCTTGTGAGCAAGGGAGCAAGGAAGCTTTCCTTCCCTTTGCAGGGCAGCCTGCAAAACAGTTACTTTTGATTTTAATTTCCCGGTGCACTTCCTCCTTCCCTCGGGGAGGGCAGAAAACCCAGGCAGCCGCTACTTCAACCCTGCCAGTTTTATAGCTGGGCGATGTGTGGTTACACGTTAGCCAGCCAGCGCCAGGGGTGGCTGCACCAGCGGGTCACCTCCAAGTAAACTAAGGTGTGGGCTCTGCTGCCACCGCCGACGCCACTTGCCCCATTGTGGCCTCATTTCGCCCTGGCTGGAGGGTGCAAAGGAGCCCCCCATGGCCCCAGCTGCCCCAGGCTCCTTCCCCAGCATCCCTTGTATGGGGAGAAGCGAGGAGGGCGGTCTGGGTGCTGTCTCCCCCCCAACATCTTGCCCCACTTTTCCCACGGCACAGCTTGTTCGCATACTTTGTTTCGGGGTGCAACGGCAGGTACCCAACCCGGGGAGCTACGCCCCGGCTGCCTTCTGCACGCGCTTCCCCCAAGCAGGGGTGGGTGGTTGAAATGCAGGTGAAGGCCAAAGTCTACCCGCACGGCAGCGAAGGGAGGATGTAAACCCAGCACTTCGTAATTATTTTGGTAGCAATTGCAGAGACCCTTGCCCGCAGATGGCGGAAGGCAGGTATTGCAGTAGTTCTATTAGGAGTCGAGGGCAGAGACACTTATGGGCATGGGGTTGGTTTTTTTTTTCCTGGCAAACATTGTAAAAGGCATGGGGAAATAAAAACCCATGTGCAAAAAAAAAAAAAAAGAAGAAACAAAAACAGGTGGTGGAGTAATTCTGCAAGCAATCACCCTGCAGCTGGCATGGCAAAGGTAACCCTGCCCCAGCGCTGGGGCCGCTGCAAGGCAGGGAGGTGTGTGGGCCCCTAGCCCCCAAAGCGGGGTGAGCCCTGCCAGGTGCAGGGTGCTGCACCCCCGGGCTCCCACCCTTGTGGGGCTCCCCCGGTAGGAGGAGGACTCCTTGGGCTGTGGCAGTGCAGCCTTGCAGGGAGCAGGGAGAGGAGGGCTGCAGTCGGGGTTTGGCCTCAGCTGGGTGGGTGGGGAGAGATTGGAGGTACCCATGGGTGCTGCAGCTGGCACTGAGCCCTCTCCCGGCTGTCAAACTGTCAAGCTGTGGGGAAAGGAGCCTGGCTGGAAGCAGCACCACTGAGCTCCCTGGGTGATTTTGTAGGCAGCAGGTGCATATCCTGATGCTTAGCTCATCCTGGGCATGTTGGAGCACATGCTCTGCCTTAGTGCAGGTGGGATGGGCAGGGACTCTCCGGCAGCAGCACTGTGTCCCCACCAGGAGCCAGCCCTCCCCATGCACCCACAGCACCGGGACAGGGAGCGGGAAAGGTCCATCTCTAACACGTCAGTGTCTGAACAGGGGGTGGATCATCCCAACCTGTCCCATGCCCTGGCTTGGAGCAGACTTGTGCTTGGGCTGGCTTCAGCAGCACCAGCGGCCAAGGCTGTCCTGGTGGTCCTCTTTGTTGGAGAGGAGCTGAGAGGTGTCCTGATGGACCTCACCTTCTCTTTCTACTGCTGCCAAAACCACCACGGAGCTGCACTGCAAGAGTGCTTGGCCAGGTGTGGCAGCAGTCCCCAAGCACCCAACCTGAGACAGTTATTCCTTCCTCCAGCCCATCACTGACCCACTATGCCCTTATCACTGCTCCACCACACTATTGATCTTCCCATTCCCCCCCAAAAGGAGAGAGATGGCAGGGACAGCACCTACCGCCCAGACAGACTGAAATGCATAAACCCCATATGCATACAATGGGGTTTATGGCCGTGGTCATCTGGCAGGAATGAGGAAGCCTTGGGGGCCCCAGAGGTGTCATTTGTCCTTGGGGAGGGGACAGGGGATTTTCTACCACAGAGGAGGCTTGAGTTTGGAGGGGGATGGCGGAGCTGGCAGGGCTTGCAGGAGGGTGGAAGCGCAGCCCCCCACAGCCCCCCAGGGTAGTGTGGCAGTTTATCAGCCTATGCCAGCTGCGGGAAGGGGGGATTTTAAAGATATTTCAAAAGCACCTCTCGTCATCTTTAGGAACCTGGGAGGGGACTGGGTGAGAACCCCAGGTGTGGCTCACCCACCTTTTTTCCACCAGCACCAGGCAACACCCATCTTTTTGGGGAGAGCTTTCCCCAGCAAGCTGGGCAACTGCCGGCTCCCTAACCCCCAATAAAAGGCTGTGGTCCCAGTCAGCTAACGGGGCAGGCTGCCCTTGCCCAGCAGCCGGGCTTCACATTCCTTGCTTGAACTCTCAGCTTCCATGCGTATGTGCAGAGCATCCTGATGTGCAGCGCATCCTGACAGCAACACAACCCAGCAGCAGGACATCCCAACATGTAGTGCATCCTAACAGCAGCGCATCCCGATGGTAGCACATCCTGACATGCGGGGCATCCTGATGCCAGGGAAAATGTGTCTTTTCCAGGGCGATGCCTCCCGTTTGCATGGGTCACGCCGCTGAAGCAGGCACCAGCTGGGCAGCAAAATGGGAACATGGCGATGTGTGATGCTGAGAGTGGAGTGTAATGTGGGGAGGGAAAACACCTCTCTCAAGGATAATGCCAGGGCATGGGGTTTTGGCAGACCACCCGCAGTAGGCTTCCCACTGCATTCAAGCAGTAGTTGAGTCCCCCTCAGGGATGGAATCAGGCTCAGATGGGGCAGCTGCTCATCTTTGTGGGTATCAACATCCGCTCTGGTGGACCCGCCTGGCTGAAGCTTTCTGTGACCTCCTGCCAGAGGGAACCCAAAATCCAAAGCACCAGCCAAAAAGGACAAGTGGCTGCTGCCTCATTTCTTTGCTGTTCCCGCAGCTGCTGGGTTTGGTGTGTAGACATGTGTCTCTTGGAAAACATTAGAGAAACTCTGGGGACTGAGGACCACCACCACCGGTGACTGGTTGCTGGAGGAGCTGGAGGGGAGGATGTGGCTTTTGGGGGTTAGACCCTGTGTGGAATCACTGATGTCTAATAAAGGTTGTGTGTATGATGTATTTTTAAGCACAGCAGGAACATTAAGAGAGAGTAGCTTTCTGTCCTATATTTAGCTGTCAATTTGCAGGATAATCCTGGGATTTCACTACCTCTGCAACCTCTGCTGCTGTATCAGGCTTGGTAGGAACATACCGAAGTTCCCGGGGAGGAAACAATGGGCAGGCAGTGGGATTGCAGGAAACCAAGCAACAAAAAAAAAGTTAGGCAGCACAGGCAAAGCTGGGGAAGGGGCTTCAGAGGGCCTCCAGAGGCAGATGCTCACACAGTCGTGTCTCTACAGCAGAGTCTGCAAACTCAGGGCTCTGCTGACTACCTTGTGAGAGTGGACATCTCTCCCAGGGGGTCACCCCATCCTCCCAGAGCAGTGCTGGACCATGTGTGGGGGATGTGGGGAGCACAGGTCCTCCAGCAGCCTCTTCCCTCAAGCCTCAGGGCCGTGGGTGCTACCAAGGAGAATGCTCGGGGGATCCTGCTGGGGTCTGACACCTGGCACGGGCTTCATGGGGGTGGCTGGGTGCTGTTTCCATGGGAAGCGGGACTCAGAGGCTTGGTGGAGAAAGACAGGGAGACGCTGGGAGTGGCAGGGGCCGTGGGAGGCAGGGAGACGGGAGCCCGGTGAGTCAGCCTGGTGGGGTGCTTTGAAAGCCGGCGGGGTAGCACAGGCAGGGCAGGTTCTGCCACAGCCTGGGGAGCCATCTTCCCCCGGCTGGCACCTTCTCCATCCCTCCTTCCCTGCTCAGCCAAGGAAAGCAAATCACTTTCCAAACTGGGGCAGTTTGTGGAGCTGCTGCTCTCTCCTTCTGAGATAACACTGGCATGGAGCCACCCTGGCTCCATCCACTGTGGTGAAGTGGTTCCTCATCTAACCAGGAGAGCTGCCAAAACCCGTCTTGGAAGCAGAGCTTTTGGTGGTCAGGCTTAGCCCCATGGCCGGTGGCACAGGGGGGTGTTGTGCAGGTGTGACCAGGGCAGTAGGTTTGCTCTGGCAGCCTGTGCTACCCCCAGGAATGCTCACATCCCCCTGACCTCTGGGGGACTATTCACCCAAATGTTGGCACTGGAGATGCCATGCTTTGGTTGGGAACCTGCCCTCCGAGGCAATGGCAACCCCTCCAGCAACACATGGTGCGTGCATGCAGGTGGCTGCTGAAACCCAGCTGAGTCACCCCTGGTGCTGCAGGTGTATGATGGGGTGTGGGGCAGGGTGGAGGGGAGCACCCCCTAGGAGCACCTCAACTCTTCACAGGCAGATGCTGAGCTGGGCGACTGAGGGCAGACATCCAGGTGGAAGGAAGGTTGGGGTCAGAAGCAACATGTGCCCTGGGTGAGGGGTTTTTTTAAAAGCAGGGGGACCTTTCCTCTGTGCTCCAGTGCACAGTCCTCAGAGGTCCCCCCAGTCCTTCTGGGAAGACCCTGCTGGACCTCCACCAGATAATCCAGGGAGGCAGCAGGTTGGGAAAGACTGAAGAGGAGATACCCACCCTTGTTCCCAGCTTGTCTTGGCCGCAGTGGGAGCATCTTCCTTCTGCAAACCCTCTCCCTGTAACATGTTGGAGATGCAAGCTCGGGGTTCCCTGTGGCCTTGTGGCACCTGTTCCTGGGTGCTGGCACAGGCTCCGTGCTCACCATCCCACCTCATATGGGGAAACATGGAGCTGGAAGGGGTATCATACTGGGATGCCTCTTACAGAAGACTGAGCAATGTTTTGACACCCAGCCTCTTCCCTGACTCTCAAAACACCTCTGGGAGCACCGTGGAGTTTTGCTAGCCAGGTGGGTGTCAGCTGGGCGTTTGGGTGACTTGCAGCAGCCCAGATGTCCCAACCCTGGTGTTTCAGCAACAACACAGACCCCAGAAGGCAAAGGTTCATCTTCCCAAGGATATGAAGCAGTGGCCTCTCTTGCATGGTCAGTAAACTCAGATAAATCCCCCCATCTGAGCCCTGCTGGGAGCCAGAGACCAAAGGCTGTGCTGTTGCATTGCCAGGCTCCTGTACCAGCCAGGGTCTCATCTCTGTCCAGCCCAGTTTGGCTCAAAACTGTGAGAAATCACCAGAAAAGTGACACTGGGTGACTGCGGTCTCAGCCTCGTGGGCAGAGCATCTCCACACAGCCCCTGCTGGTATCCCTCCACTTCTGTGCAAGAGGGGCGATGGCTGAGGGCAAGATCCCACCGGAGGCTAAGCATGAAGATCCCTTTGCTGGACTCTATGTGAAAGGCCCAGCTTGAAGACATTGCCAAGGCATTGCTGAGGGACTGTGTCTCTCAATGCTGTTCAGCTCTGCCTGGCTGTACGATCCAACCTTCGTCCCTGCCCAGCCAACATCCCTCCATTATGTGGGTGCATACCTGCTTCTGCAGCTGCACAGTGCTGATCAAGGTGAAATGTAGCCCAGGCAAGGAGAAGAAAGGGCATGGCTCCCTGGGGTCACTAGGCAGCTAAAATATTCCCTGGTCACAGAGAAAATTGAGTCACCATCCCCCGAGCAGTGGACATGTGCCTTTGCTTAGACATCCTTTATCAAGCACCTGTCCCTCTGCTCTGCTCTTCTCAAGCCTGCTCTCTCCCTTGCTCCCTACACCCTGGTCCTTGCCCCCAAGCACGCTTTCCCCACTCCCTTCTAGGTGCTATATCAACCGGGGTGAGGCTGGTGGTGAGAGGGCATCCTCCAAAAGGGCCGAATCCCCCATGCCCCTTGCACACAGCCATTGATCCACCACCCACCTGGGGTCGGTTGGGGAAGGAGGGGGGATGTGTTTGCGGCAGCGACACATGGCTGATTCATTGTTTGATCCAATCTCTCCCCCAAATGATTTAAGTCAAATGAAACATATTTTAGTAGTCAAATCTGTAAGGGTGGGTCCCATTGTGCTTTGACCCTACAGGGCATTTTGTACATTTAATTTGATTTACACCTGAAATGTTAATTTAATGTACTGGATTTTCTCCCACACCCAACTAATGCCGAAAATTAAACAAAATCCTACAGAAAGGTTTGTGCACCATTATCTTGTTAGCGTTGTTATTTATTGAGTAATTACAGCACCTGGGCTGTACATGCAACATTGCTCCAGCAGGCGTATGGAGAAGGACGCTAGCCGCTCGGTGACGTGTCCGTGGGCTGCCTCGCTGAAGGTGGCGTGGCCCCAAAGATGCTGCTTCATGGTGCCACATGCAGCCCCTTGCAATGGTGTTGGTGGGGCCACTCTGTGAGCACACTGCCCAGGCTCCTCTGGACTAAAAAATACCAAGGAATGATATTTTTAGAAAAGGCAGTGTTGCTTTCTTCCAGGCTGTGGCCAAGCAACATCAAGGTTTGGTCAGCAGCCTATATTTCCACCTGCTAGCTCAAGGGGAAGGCAGCTCACTGCTGCTGAGATGCTCTGCTTTGCATAGGTGGTGCCTCTCCATCCAGCTCCTCTTGCCTTGCTGGAGGCTGCAGGACCTTCTCTTCACCATGTGCCTCTGACAGCGCTGGACACACCACAGTGGTCAGGGCTCCAGAGCTGATGATAATAACAATAACAACAATAACAATAATAATAACAATAACAATAATATAGTTCCTGATTCAGCTGTGTGTGTAAGTGCACGTCTGACTCGGAGCACCCAATTAAAGTGAAGTGTGTACTCCAGGACCTCACTAACTGGGAACTCAAAACAGGATTGGAAAAAGCCAAGAAGACATTAAAGTAGTCACAGCAAACTCTTGGTTCAGGAGTGTTGTGATTAATGTCATTTGCTACCTCTTTTGGCTTAAAACACAGGGAGTGGTTAAAATAAAAGAAACCTCAAGTTGAAAGCATTGCAAAAAATCAATTAAAACCCATGTAGCTGCATTTTGACCTGAAGCAAAATCTCAGACATAACAGAGAAATTACATAGCCTTAAAGAGAAAGAAGGAAGGAGAAGGTTTTATGTGTGGTATTGCTGAGGTATTGCCCAAAGGTGTACTGAGATGGCTTCTCCCCCAGTACCTGTGGAAAGTGTAAACTCCCCGCAGGAGCAGGGGGAGTGAGGAGGTGCCCCCAGCCCTCACCATCGCTCCCAGTGCCTGTCCCACAGGTGAGCAATCAGGACTTAAAAGCCTTCCTGGAGGACCAAGCACTGAGTGGTGGGGTAACTCCTCTGCTGCTTCAGCCTACGGGATGGAGATGTCTGCGCCCGTGCATCACTCCAGAGGACCCTACCAAAATGGGGCATGGCAGGTGGGGCTGCTGCGGCTCCCAGCTGGGATTTCCTGGCTGGAAACACCAATCGCTTTGAGATGTTCAGCCTGGAGGACCTCTCTGGCTGGGCTTCTCCATTCCAACACCCTCCCTGGGACTCCAGGCACCCCCATGCCCCCAGGACTCAGACCACCTCAAGATCTTGTACTGGTTTGCCTCTGGATAAAGCCCCCAACAGCCCCATGCTGGTCATCCTTGGCCCAGAGAGCCCAGGTGGAATAACTGGGATGTGCATTAAGTAGAGCTCTTGCATTTGGCTGCTGTGTTTGAAGGTGTGTCTTTTCCAGAAGCTCCAGATCTGTTCCCTGAAGTTAAATCTTCATCTGGATGAAACCAACAGTGAAACTCCTGTTGATTCCCCCTGGCCTGTGCTTTGCTTTTTGGGAGGAAAGTGGTGACCTTAGGGAAGAGCAGTGCCATTTGAAAGGCCTCTTCATGCAGGGAAACAGCTCTTGGTGCTCAGTCCCACTAGCCTGCACAACTTCTCCAGCCTGGTGCCGGCTCTGCTGTGAGGATGTGCTGCGGAGGAAGGCACCAAGTGTGTTTCCACTGCGTTTAATAAAAACGCAGATTGAATAGTAGGTGTGAGGCAGGAGAAGGCACCCCTGCATGCTGTCAAATACCAGAGGACAGGCCACACATGGGTTTCGCCATGCTTGGAGACTTTGCAATGCAGTTTTCTGTGTTTTCTTCTGTTTCTTTTGCTTCCTTCCCCCCACCCTGTCCTCTTCTCTTTTGTTTCATTTCCACTTCGGGAAGAGGGGGGGAGGACAAGAGGCAAATTAAAAAAAGAAGGGGGCGGGGGGCAGAGAAAAGGCTGAGGCTGTGATGCATTTTTAATTTTAAATGAATGACTGAAACAGAATAAAGCCTTTTTGTTGTTGTTGTTTTTTAAGAGAAGAAAGGCTTGTCATTAAGAAAAATAACAACAACAACAACTTTCTCTGCCTGCTACTGCCCCGAGGACAGCTCAGTCTCTTCCCCGGCGCCCTGGGGAGCCCTCCCCTCCGCGGGCTGCCTCGGGGGGACCCTCAGCGCAGCCCCCCGTGGGCGGCGGGACCCACACCCGCGGGTGGGGAGCAGCCCCCGGCACCCCACTGCGGCCGGCGGGTGGGCAGGCGGGCAGCGGGTCCGGCCCCGCCGGGGTCCCCGCCAGCGGGGCGGCGGGCAGCGGGCAGGCAGCAACGGCAGGGTTCC
>VZTV01099086.1:0-11100 GCA_013400875.1 Anhinga rufa
AATAAACAGAAGATGGAACTCAACAATAAGAAAATGAGCCAAAATACTGAGATTAATTAGTAGATATAATAATATCGGGAAAATCTTTCCCCATGCCTGCTTTGCCCCTTCCCTCTCTTCTTAGGCCCACATATTCCTAGAAGACTCAAGTCATTTCAAAAACTGTGATTTTTTTCCTTGATCCACCTTAATCATATACCCAAACCTCTACTTTTGCTTTAAATATAGCTTTTAAGTTTAAAGCATGCATTTGGCAATCCAAACCATTCAGTCAAATATGCTGTGACTTCTCCATGACACTCATGGAAATAAGACTGAATGAAAAGGTTTCATGAGCATCCCATGGTCCCTGGTTTTAGTTCTTTATCGCCCAAAACAATAATATATCTTGTGCCACTCTATGCAAAAAAGAGTTGGTGGCACAGCAAAGGCAACACATCAACAGGGGTCACAAGCATCTCTTGCAAACACATGTTCACGTGCTTAGCTTTATACCCACTGGAAATCTAGGAGCCTGTCCACACTACAACAGTGAAAGGCTTTGCATAAGGGTATGCGTATTAAAGCCAAGAGGAGAAATTTATCGATGCTAAATGGAATTTAAAAAAAGAAAGCTTTGTTGACTGGCTTTTTGGTGTTTGGTCTTAAGCAGGAATGATGTTTTTCCAGAAGACTCACGGGTAACAGGAGGAAAAATACGAATCTGGGTATTGGTTTACTAGTGTCTGTTTATTTCTTGCTGTGCTCTCTTACAGTGTCTATGGCATAAACTCACACAGAGAAGGGATGGATTTTTTGTTTTAAAAACTTCATTTCTTCTATAAGCCATTGCACATGCTTCCTCTTGATATAATTTGTAAATAGAATATTTCAGCCAATATTTTATTAAGTTTTCATTCCTGCAAACACTTGAGGGGTTAGCAAGATGCTAGAAGTCAAGCCTAACTATAAATATTTCCAGGATTGGGGCCTACGTGTCTGCTCCAGTTCCCTTTGTTAACATTATGTGATTGAGCTACATGTTACACTGCTGCAACAAGGGTTGCTCATGTTGGCAAAGTGTATTAATAGTCTTAATATGGAGTTGTGCAAGCAAGGTTATATTCCAGAAAAGTGGCTCATGTGAGCTGCTGCACATTGGCCAGGGAGATAGCGAGCACGACTCTGCAGTGGACTATGACAGCGATTTAAAATTTTCCAAAAAGTGGAGGTAGCAGCAAAGGGAGGCCCACACTGTCCCTGCACTCACACTCTTCCTGCTGACAGCTATGGGTCTGATCGAGCCCCTTGGTGGAGGGAAGCAGCGGGTGCATATGCACAGAGGGAAGCAGAGGGTAGCAAGAGGCCTCCTCACCTTACCTGACCTCCTCAGAGAGGAGCAGAGGAAGTATCAGCAAGGGACAGCCAAAAATGGGAAATCATCAATCGAAGCCTAATAAAAATGGTTTGATCAATTTTGTCAAGCATTTAATTGCTGAAGAGAGAGCCTGGTATTAGATTTTTCATGGCTTGGAAAGGTCTCACACTGTGAAGAAGCAAACGAGAAAAGCTGAGGATGTTAGTTTCCGTGACAGCAGCAAACATGACACCACTGCAGTGGTCTTTCTCCCTGCTTCTGCTGCCCCCTCCCCGGTGCCCTGGGCTAGAAGGGGAAAGGCAGAGGGAAAAGGCAAAGGGGAAGGGCAGCAGGTAACAGTGACAGTGAAGTCAGGCAAAAAGACAATGAGTGGCAATTGCAGGATATCGTTCTGCATTGCCTTTCTGCAGTGTTTTTAATCAGAGTACCTGTACCAGGTGCAGGAGCCCAGTGTCTGGCAGGGGCTGCAGGGCAGCCTCTGTGAGGAGAGGCCAGGGCTGCTCCATGCCGGACACAGCTGGTTCCAGCCACAGGGCACGGCTGAGCCCCACTGCGTAATGAAGGGCAAAAGGCTGCCCTGCCCGGCAGCCAGGGGTGTGAGGGAAAGTGTGAGAAACAGCCCTGCAAGCCCTGAGTGGGGAGGGGGAGGAGGGGAAGGAGGTGCTCCAGGCAACCAAGCAGGGATCCCCCACAGCCCCTGGAGAGACCATGCTGGAGCAGGTTTGCTAGGAAGGACTGCAGCCCACAGAGAGGTCCCATGCTAGAGCAGAGACAATATCTGAAGAGGAAGGAGCAGCAAAGAGGAATTGTCATGGACTTACCACAACCCTCCATTCCTCATTCCCCTGCACCACTTCCAAGGGAGGCAGAGGAGTCAGGAATTAAAGACTGATGTTGAGCCTAGGAAAAAAAAAGTAGAGGAAAGAGAAGGTTAGATTTTGGTTTTGCTTCTCACCATCCTACTCTATTTTCATTGGCAATAAATGATTTTAATTTTTCCCAAGTCAAGTCTGGCTTGCTCATGAGAGTAACTGGTAAGTGATCTCCCTGCCTTTATCTCAATCGATGAGTTTTTCTATCTTATTGTCTTTCCCCTGCCCTGGTGAGGAGAAGGAATGAGGAAGCAGCTGGGTGGGCAGCTGGCAGCCAGACAACGTCAACCCACCACAATACCCTAGAGCTCTTTGCCGAAGATCAGTGTTACAACCTTTTATTTTACTCATTTCATTAATAAAATGGAGATACTAAGCATCCCAATGTATCAGGCAAAATCTGTGATGAAGTCTTGCATCCGGTTTAGCTGACCTTGTGGTTAAAACAATGTGTCAGCGTTGACGTACAGATATATTTAGAGCTGAGGGAGACCTTTTAGGTGCCTGTTCTATCCCAAGACACCTAAACAAGTCTTACTGACTTATGTGCGCTTAAACCTGAGAGCAAACAAGGATTTCTCATTTACTTTTTCCCTAACGTAAAAGGAGTGCAAAGAAGCAATCTGAAGTTCAAGACTAGCATTAGAAAACAAGGGGGACAGAAAGCAGAAAAAAATGAGAGGTAGCCATGCCATGTCCTGTTCAAAATGTGGATAAACTGTCAAAAAGCAAGAACAGATTAGCAACATCATGAGCCCCGTCCTGAAATAGCTGAAACAAGTTATGTCAGAGCTAGAGGCTCTGTGAATGTCTATGAATTGCATTGATGTAACAAAGGTTTTTTGTCATATTGCTAATAAATTGCTGAGTATCTTTGTACTTCAGTTTTCTACCTGTTAAATAAAGATAACACTCGCTGGAGGCTTTTGAGGAGATACTCCTTAATGACTGTGAGTTGCTCATTTGAGAGCCATATAAGCACAATGAGGGAATCAAAAATATAATGCTTAGAAGGAGGCAATTAATGATGGCTCCTGAAAGCCAACAAGCTTTTAGAAAATAGAGTTGTCCTAGCTACTGGATTCTGTAACAGATTTTTATGTATTTATTGTTTTTGTTGGACTTAAGCTTAGGTGATTTGCTCCTCATCTCAAGAGGAGCCTGCAGCACAGCTAGGTCTCCCAAAAGCTACAGAGACACCTAACCCTATTTTGGTACACAGCAAATATTAAAGAAAGACACACAAAACTGTCCTTAAAACCATGACTTTGCATTATAATCTCCTGCAGCATTTCTGAAATATTTGCTTAGGGCATGGGATAAATTGATGAATGCCCTGATTAAAGCATCTAAGTAAAGATCCTGATGCAAATCCCCAAATTTGCTGTTAAGTGAAGCTGCCTTTTAAGGTTCTCTCTCTTGCGGTACTTATTGACGAGATTTTTACTCGCTTACATGTTATTTCCATCAGTTCTGAATGAAAGAGTTGCAGGCAAGAGTATTTCACGCTTGGCTGGCTAGCACGTTCTCCACTTGTGATACAGGTCCAGCTTGACAGCAAGATGATTTCTGTTACAATTGCTTGCAGGTAGTGCCGAGATTAGTGAAAACACTGGGACTAGCAACTCTTTTGGCCTTAAAAAAATTGCGCTGACATATCAAAAACCCTCTCTTTAGAAGATAAAAGCTCAGAGCTGTTGAGGCTTTTATTCAACTGCTGGATGCAGAAATGCGTTAACTGTTGCTCAATTCTGTCCCCTTTTTCGCCAAAGTTTCTTCTGCTTTTTGAGAAATAAAGGCATTTCCCCATTTGCTTCTCAAATGGCTACTGTTGCATGTTGGTTTGAAGCCTCAGACTTCAGAGAAAGCACCCCAACAGTAAGCTGAGGACACTATAAATGCTGTTTCCCATTCGTAATGCAAGTCTCATGGAAGCGGCTGCTCAGCCAATACAGGCTCTTATTTAAAATCAAAGCAGCATTTAAGATGGAAAACACCAACCATGACCTAGTATGTAAGAGGAGGTACTAAAATACATGTAAAAATGGTTTAAGACTGCTCATAATGTCCACCTATGTGCCAACACTGACAGAAAGAGTAGAATCTTCTGGTCCCACACAGTCTACAGATATTCCTGTCTAAGTGAACCAGATGTCAGACCACAGAGACAGGAAGACATTGTCGTTTTATCAAAAGGCAAAGGAAGCAATGTCAATGCCCCAACAAATTTAAGGACCGTGTCCTCAGCATACTAAGGACCACAGAGGTGGCTCACGTATTTGAAACAACTCAAATTCTTCTTTTTCATGCTTTCTAGAAGGTGGCGGAGGGCTTCTGGACTGCTTGTATAGCAAAATCTACCCTTGGCTGTACTGAGCAGGGCTTTAACTATGTGTCAGACATGAATGTGGCACAAGTTGGGCAGTATTTAGTATCAGCAAAGACGATGGTGACCTAAGATATTTGGATGTTAAAATGCAAGATATTTAACTTTTATAAAGGATAGCAAATACCCCTGGGACTGGTGACTGGGGAATTTCCTTTCATTATAGTAAGTGCAGAAAAAAAATTCACAAGGTGTAGAAAGGCAAGACCCATGTCTAAAGAAAAAGGGGGGAAATTACAATCTAACATTTTGAACACTACCTTGATTATTGCAGTTAGCATAATATCTGTCATAAGTGATGGAGAACCTGATAATGAATACAAGCCTGTACTTTAAACTGTGTTTTCAGGTAACATCAAGCAATGTGTTGGACTGTAACAGAGAGCAGACAATACACTGACCCCTATATGCGACTTTATAACCACAGTTAGAAAGGGTCTAACTTCCTTCCCTGTATGTCATGGTTATTCAAGAGGGAAAAAAGCTTTGCCAGGCAAAAAGGAAGTTTTCACACGAATGCTACAACAAAGGCCATTAATGCAGCAGGGGTCATCTTCAGACACACATAAGAAAGGTGAGGTTTTCTAGAAAGGGAGAGGGAGGAAAAGAGGAACTCTCTCAGAGCAAGTAAACAAACTGAGACCCAGAGGAGCCCCAAGAACTGCAGTTCAAGAGGGACAGTCCCATCCCCGTGAACCGAGAGGAAACCCCACCTAATCCAAGTTTTAGCAAAGCATAGATTAGATGAGTCTAAACATGTACATAAATTGTTTGGGGAGTGGAGAGTGGTTAATCACTTTCCTTAATGTTTTTTGCCCTTTGTTAAATAAGCTTACTGCCAACTCTTGATTATCCAGTATAATAGGGAGGAAGGGTGGGGTAAGAGGGGATGAAACAAAAATATGGATAAGGTAAAGCATGTAAATAAGGCTATTAAAATGATTAAAAACAGGGAGAATGTGAAGAAGAAAAGGAAGGTTAGTAAAATGGATCCTCATATTTGTATGTCCTCATGCACATTAAGTTCAGTACAATACGACACGTAGGTGGCAGTTTAGGGCTGGAAGCAGTACTGCAAGGAGCTAATAGACCCAATAATGGTAGGACACCAGCTCAGAGGGTTTCCTGCCCTCCCCTGCATGCCAGGCTGAGCTGCCCGTTGCCACCACTTGCTGCTGAGATGCATCCCACCCTCTGCTAAGCCAACACCATTGTTTGCATGGCTCTGTTAGAAGTAGGGTGAGGGAACTGCTTGGCCTGAATTTTAAAACTGCAGAAAATATCTGTTGTTTATGCTCAAATTTCCTGATACTTTTTATAGGGAGTATCATCATTATATAGGCTCTGGTCACAAAGAATGACCAGCACATGTCCAGGTAGACCAGGACAGCAATAAGCTGTCTAGCAAGATGGACATTTCCCTGGAGTCAGCGTGGCCAATGCCCACATCTGCTAAGTGACGGTAATTGTATCCTACATCACACAGACGTCTTGAAGGTAAAAACTATTAATAGGTACAGTGATGAGTTTTCATTATGAGGACTTTCACAGAAACTGTAACATTTCTTTCATTACTTGTGAAATCCTCTGTCCAAAGTACATGGAGAAAGTGTGCTATCTGTTGAAATCGCAGTGTGATAAAAATATCAAAATGTCATGGAGCTCAGGGTATGCATGAATGTGCTCCTTGCCAGTTGCCGAGGGACTTTGCAGCCAATGTTACAGTTATATTTAACTTCTGAAACACTTTTGCAGACATACTATAATGCAACGTTTTGTTTTGCCTGATTCCTTTTATTTGATCCCTTCTTTCCAGGGAGATTTTTTTGTATATTTGACACTAGCAGTTGTTTTGACCATGAAAATTTGGATTTAGGTCAGCTGTTCACAAGCAATTTAGATGGTGACACAAATGCTTCAGTAGGAATACTTCTATCACCAGAAAGTGCGATATACATGTCAGACCTCAACAGTCTTTTAAGCCACTTGCCTGTGGATTTATGCCTGATACAGTCATGTCTGAATACACATTCTTACGCAAACCTCCCTCTTCAGACTTACTGCGCTGCCATAACAGACTTTTGCTATGGTATGTGACTGATAGTAGCTGGAAGGAGAGGATCACATAAAACTACATGCTAAGCCATCCCCTAATTGTTGATCTAGCCAGAAAACTAGTATTAAATAAATGCACAGCTTTGCCTCCACTACTTTTGGAACATATCACTTAAAATGCATTAGCTCATAGGTTCTAACAAGTACATCAATCAACAAACAGCTGGGAGGTGCTAACAGCCTTTGATGTCTTAGATCAGGTAGGGATACTACAGTAGACAGTTATACACATGGTTATGAATGTGGCCAACTCCTGGTCAAGATCGAAGCCTGGCCTTCCCCACAGAGCTGATTCAGCTCAGGCGCATCAGCCAGCGTAGACCATTAGCGATGGACTGCCATCCTCCTTTGGATGCAGGCAGTGACAGAAGGAAAGGTGTTCCGCATCAGTCCCAGCATGGCCCACGTCACCATCCTCATCGCTGGATCTGTCCTACTATTAGTGTCAGGAAAAGACTATGACTCATGGCTATAACACAAGGAGGACGTTGAGAGCCACAGGTGACTAGGGGGATTTTACTACTGCCCAATAAACAGTAAGGGAACAATAAGGCCCATGGCTGCGGTCCCTACGCTCTGTAACTGACTTTTGCCCTCCCTGTTTTTCATTTCCCTCCACTCCTGCCCAATGATAAAATGGTTGAAAACATTTTATCATGGACAAAACTCAGTATATTTTTCACCATGCTTATTTCAGGAGCAAACAGATAAACCAGATGTAAAAAATTGTATGAAGAAGCCACAAGAAAAATTCAGCTGAAAGATTGTTTGGCAGTCATTAGGAGATGTGTAAGGTGACCTGCATTACATATGCTCCTACCTGTGCCCAATAAAAAATGGTTAAAGGGAGGAATTTTGCAATCAGTTATAATGACTGTAACTGTATTAAAATCGTAGGAGTGTTATGTTAGTCTGTGCAAAATATCTACAGAAAATGTCTTTGTGATCTAAGTAAGGACCAGCACCAAATAACCAAATTATAAGAAATAATTCTTATTTCTACAAATGTTGTTGAGTTTAAACTAAATCAAGCTTCCTAGCTGCCCTTTATAAATTGAACTAACTTAAGTTCTGAACCCCAAAGTCCAGTGCATGATATTTGCTGAATAATAAAATGTTTGACTCACGCAGCCAGAGGTAGACCAAGTTCCCACTGAATCCAATTATGATAAAAGTTTACTAATGGAAAGTAGAAAGAATTGGCAGTGCTTCATTTTGAGTGCATACAGGCCTATGTAGGCTATTTAGAAATAAAAGCTGGGGGCGCCCAAAATTTCTGCATCTCTTTTTTTCAGCAACTTTGATAATTAGCTCATGTAGAAGCAGAAATTATGGGGAAACAGATAACCATGTTAAAACACATTATGCTTCTACTACCCCCCCTCCCCCCAAAAAAGTACACTTCTCATTAAAGCAATGATGGACATTGTTTTGCTTTTTCCCATTACTGCTGATTATCAAAACATTTAGGCAAAGTTAGAGGTTTTCTCTCTTATCCTTGCTATCCCGCTTTGCAAAAGACAACAGTTAATGACATCAAAATCAATAAATAAATGGAAAAATAATAAGCTAATCATGCATATCACAAAAGACGGCACAGGGGAGCAATCTCCATAAGTAATGTTGTTCGGCACAGTCATTCACCCTGAACGACCATGGATTCCCTTCCTCTGCACCAAGCCAAACCACTCACGCTGCTCAACAACTAATAAGAGAGTGCTTAGAATAGGAGCGCTGATTGTGGGTGAACCTTTCAGTAGTCACAAGCAGCGATAGGAAAAGAGTCCTACAAAATCAGATGAATTTCCGACCAAAAAAAATGGCTTAAGGTTACTGGAAGTGTTCTTTTGAGGATTTTTTTAACAGCATCAGGTCTCTAATGTGGGCCTAATGTGCCACCTGCTGTTTTAATTCTAAATTGTAACAGTTTTTCAAGGAAGCTATCATTCTGCAGCATTTAAACAAATAGGCTGAAGAGGCATGGGTTGGTTTTGGTTTGTTTTGGTTTTTTTTTAAATTTATTTTGGAAATAGCAGTTTAAACGGTGGCAAAGAAATTAAAACTTCACCATTGTTAATGCTGCTCAGATACTGGTAACGCTTAGGTCTAATCCAGAAAAAGCTGTTCTTGTGCTGTAGACTAAAATACGATGATCTGTTAACTCCATCTGGTGGCTTACTTTGCATTACAATTTTTTGTCTCCTTGATAGTTTTATGTGAAGCACTGGAAAATTATTAAAAAGGCAAGTTTTATTCCTTTTCTAGGTTTTTATCCCACTTACTGGAACTATGCAAAAGTTCTAAATCTTGTTTACACAAAACACGATAGGAACTGATATGGAGTAGGTACAATACGGTGCAAAAACGTGTGCACACGCCTTCTAGTCTTGACTAATCCACCTAAACTCGCTGGGGTTATTCACAGAAACAGATTTAAGCGCTTGCAAGACTCTACAGGCGGTGTGTAGCAACACCGCACATTTGCTAGGAAGCAAACCTTTTGTAAATGCTCCTTCACAACTTGATCCGTGTTCACGTACCGTGAAGCATGTATGTGCCTGGCGGCAGCAGCACAGCCAGCAGTAAGGGGAAAACAAGGCAATCGCCGAGTTCTTTACTAAAAGACTTTCTTGGATAGTATATAAAGCCCAGGAAAACTCATGTCTTAATGATGGAACTATTGAGACCAGCACTAAAATGTAAGCCCTTCCACCAGAGCACGGTTTGAAACCCCAGAGATGAACCGTGAAACACTCTTCGAGAAAAATTTTTTATAGGCGAGTGCCACCTGGTGGAGAACCAGGAAGACTTTTCACACACACACAAAAAAAAGCTGTTTTAAGGTGGTCAGGAGAGATTTTAAACCAAAAAGTAACCCCAAAATATTACCAGAAAGGTGCACCCGGCAGCTGTGAGGACGTGTCCTGGGTGGACACCGAGGTGGCCTGGCTCTAGTCCCCGCTGCTCTGGGCGTTACACTGATCACGCTGACAGACTAAGAAGTTTTCTACTTTTAATTAATATCTTTGCAAGCGTAACTATTTTGAACCTAACATAAGCTCAGAAATAAATTATAAAAATGCTTTCCTTTCCATTCTATGTTTCATAGACCATATTTCTAGACTTTTAAACTTGCAATGTTCAAAACACATACAACTGCCAGGTATGCATCGTATGCAACACAAAATCAACAGCTTGAATGAACCGCACCTTTGTTGTGAGCTTTCCATCCTAGGAGAAGCATGATGGAGTTGGGCACACGTTACCAGATCGCAATGATAAAGGTAGAGATTGGCACACATCTCCGACTCGAGTGAAAAATTGGGCCTCTGTTGTAATTGAATGGGTATTTCCACTCCTGACTTACTAACGGGCGGCAGCCGCAGCCTCTCAAAGCCAAGACTGCTCAGAAAGTCCAGCGTTTCCTGCTGTACACCAAGGAAAATCCCTCGTTTGAGGCCCAGCTCTGATTTTGCTCATCACTATGTGGGACAACAGCACTTTTGTGGAATAAGTAACTGGAAAATTGGGTTCATCTTTTCATCTGTTTTTTGCACAACTTAAAAAAAAATGCATGTTCCTAAACTTGTATGATTTACAGAACACCACGGGAAATAAATGTATTATCGGAATGCAGCAGGCAATGAGACCATGCAATTGCCACATAAGTGTGGCTCCAAGTTTATCTGACATGGCTTAAATTAGGAAGAAAACCCTTTGGTTTAGATTTAGCAGCGTAAATGGGACACTCTATCCTAAGAGAAGAGCTCTGTCACAGGATGACAGGATGACATATTTTGCTACCTCTTGTGTAAAACGCAGCATCAACTGACACCCAAGCACCTTTTTTAATTTGGAAATCCAGGCGCTGACACCAGCAGGTACACTGCTACTGTCTTCACTCGCGTGTTTTGCTCACCGCGTCTTCGCCCTCATCCTCCAAAAAGGCCTCAAGCAAGGAGAAAGCAGCATTACTCGGCTGCGCACGTCACGCCCCTGTTGCATGTAAAGAACTAAGTGGATTAGCCGTACCACTATGGATGGTTGTGGCTTCACAGGAAAATATTGGCTGCACCTATCTAAATGGCTCTGTTTAAGTGATTTGAAAGGAACCATCTCCCAGAAGTACAGGTGCACCGCTGACTGGAGCTGTTAGGGCCGTGAAAGGGCAAGAATTGCTTTTAAAAAAAAGAAAAGAAAAAGAAAAGAAGGAGAAAAGCCAAGAACACGGCCGGGACCTCCCTCCGCCTCCCCCGCCGCCAGCCCCAGGAGCCCCGGGCCGCTCTCCGGCCGCTGCCCAGCCCGGGCCGCTGCCCCCGCTCCCGCCCGCGCCCCAACGGGCGCTCCTAGGCGGGCCCTGCGCCCCGCCG
>VZTV01099086.1:12406-25127 GCA_013400875.1 Anhinga rufa
CCCACCTGCGCCCCCGCCCCGGCGAGGCCCCGGCCGGCGCTTGCCCGATCCCCAGCCCGAGGGGCGGCGGGGGGCTGCTCCCGCCCGGGTGCGGGTCCGGGTGTCGCCCTTCCGCCCGGCGGCGGCCCGGGGGGGTCACTCTGCCGAGGCTGCCGAAGATTTGGGGGCGGGAACCGTGGGGTACATCCCTTAGGTGCAAACCTTGAGCACCGGTGGGGCTTGGGTTCCTTACGGTGGTCTCTTGCAGAGGTGTTTCTCCTCTTGTGCTAACCTGTGCTTTCCCTCCCTCTCCCTCTCTCTCTTTTTAATGCAGAAACGAGAAGCAGAAGGAAGAAGAGGTTCGTGTCCAGCCCCCGCTACGTGGAGACCATGCTGGTAGCCGACCAGTCCATGGCCGAGTTCCACGGCAGCGGGCTGAAGCACTATCTCCTGACGCTGCTCTCAGTGGCAGCCAAGCTGTACAAGCACCCCAGCATCCGCAACTCCATCAGCCTCGTGGTGGTGAAAATCATGGTCATTTACGAGGAGCGGAAGGGACCCGATATCTCTTCCAACGCAGCCCTGACTTTGAGAAACTTCTGTAGCTGGCAGAAGCAGCACAACCCCCCCAGTGACCGGCACGCCGAACACTACGACACGGCTATCCTCTTCACCAGGCAGGTGAGGGACACGGAGCTCAAATCCATCCCCGCGCCCATTGCTCCCTACCCCCCGGAGGTCCCCTCTGCCAGGAGACCTCTGAAAAAGTGTTCAGAGCCAGGCTTTAGTCATCACAGCTTCAGCAAAGTAGGCTAAAATTGAAATGAACTGCTTTTTTATTTAGTCATTTATTTTGCTGTTTGTGCCGCCTCAGGTGAAATTCGCAGCATGTGCAACGTATTTCCGCCTCGTATATTTTTAGCAGATTTAGTATGGAAATTATGCATTTTATTTCTACGCGTAACCCTTGCGTATGTTCCAAAGACAGATTTTTGCCATCATACCCATTGAAGTGCTGAATATTTATGCTCTTTCCATAAGTAAAGGCAAACTGCCAGGGCTGGATGTTTCTTGCCAAGGTTAAGTCTCTGATCTGATTAATAATGAAACTGCCTTTTTTTACAGGACCTCTGCGGTGCCAAGACATGTGATACTCTCGGGATGGCTGATGTGGGAACAGTTTGTGATCTAAACCGCAGTTGCTCTATCATAGAAGACGATGGTTTACAGGCTGCCTTTACAACAGCCCACGAACTAGGTACTTGAAACTTTGAAAGGCGATTTCACGTGATTAATTGAAGCCAGCTCGATGCCATAAAGGCACGGAGCACCCGGCACTCCCCGGCGCGGTCAGGAGGAGGCAAATCTTTTCTGTGTGGGAGGGTTGAACTGTGGAAAGCAAATCCGGTCTGCACGGCATTGTCTGCAAGAGCTGTGTATTTGACTGATTGCAGAAAAAAAGCATGCGAGAAGCCTGCGAGGGGAGTGAAGACACAGTGCCATCTGCTTAAAGTTTGGCGGTATTGAGAGTTGGGTTACTAAAGACCAGGCTATGAGCCCTAGAGCAATATTTAAAGTAGTACTGGTAATGCATAGGACAGACTTCCTAAAGTCACAAACTTTCCTTTTTTTTTTTCCAAGGCCATGTGTTTAACATGCCTCATGACGATGCAAAGCAGTGTGCTGGTATTAATGGAATAAGCCGGGATTTCCACATGATGGCATCTATGCTTTCCAACCTGGATCGCAGCCAGCCTTGGTCTCCATGTAGCGCCTACATGATTACAACATTTTTGGATAATGGTCATGGTAAGATTATTAAGCTTTCCATTCATGTGGCATTTCAGCTTTTGTGTTTTACTGCTTTGCTTTTTTTTTTCCTTTCTTTCTTTTTTCTCTTTCTTAACGGTGCTTTCTGCTACAGCATGGAGTTAACCTTTTACATCCAGCAAATGAATTCAGAAGACCCTTAGTTTTACAAAAATGGTGGCACAAATTGGCTCAAAGACTTGTGTTACAAAGCAAATGCAGTTCCAGAGATGGAAAGACATTTTTCCCTTTGGAAACCAAACTCACTGACAGCATCGTCTGCTTTATTTTTTTTTTCCCCCCTTCCTTTTCAGGTGAGTGTTTGTTGGACAAGCCCCACAAACCAATCCAGCTTCCTTCTGACTTGCCTGGCACGTTGTACGACGCCAACAGACAGTGCCAGTTTACATTTGGAGATGAGTCCAAGCACTGCCCCGATGCAGCCAGTACGTGTACGACGCTGTGGTGTACTGGCACTTCTGGAGGACTGCTCGTGTGCCAAACCAAACACTTCCCTTGGGCAGACGGCACCAGTTGCGGGGAAGGGAAGTGGTGCATGAATGGCAAGTGTGTGAATAAAACTGAGAAGAAGCATTATGATGTAAGTATTAAAAAAGAAATCAGAATATATCCTGGGTTGCAGAGTGGCACGGATAATGCTTCAGTGGGAGTTATCAGTTAAAAGGGCTTGAAATAATGAGGCAGATTTCTAATAAAACAAAGCTGGTGCTTTATTTTCTACAAGTGGCTTAGGTAAAAATGAGCATGGTTGTGGGGTTTGTGGTTTGGTTTTGGTTTGCTCTTACTGTATTAACTTTTTTGTTCTGCCTTTGCTTGTCATTCCAGACACCAGTGCATGGGAGCTGGGGATCCTGGGGGGCGTGGGGAGAGTGCTCCCGGACCTGCGGCGGTGGAGTGCAGTACTCCTTCAGGGAGTGCGACAACCCTGTCCCGAGGAATGGGGGAAAGTACTGTGAAGGGAAGCGGGTGCAATACAGATCATGTAACATCGAGGACTGTCCAGAGAATGATGGTAATCTTTTCCCCATTTTTGAGGCAAAGGAAAGATACCTTGTGGAGGAAGAGCATGTACAGAAGGTGATCTAATGTCCACCTGTCTTTCCTCTGCCCGCAGGCAAAACTTTTAGGGAGGAACAATGTGAAAAGCACAATGAGTTTTCCAAGTCTCCCTTTGGAAGTGGACCTGCAGTGGAGTGGACACCCAAGTTTGCTGGTGTCTCTCCAAAGGACAGATGCAAGCTGGTCTGCCGAGCAAAAGGAACAGGATACTTCTTTGTTTTACAGCCAAAGGTATTTCAAAACTATACCTCTCCCATCTAATCACGAGTAAGATTTTTATTTCCTCTAACTCTTTACATGAAGTTAAGAGTCAAGGAATGTAGAAATCTGAACTTAGGTCTTTCTCGTATTTAAGCTAGATTTTTCCTTCTCTTCCTACATGTGCAGCTTGATCAGTGCAAGCATGCTTTAAATATTCTGGCACAGTCCTTCCAGTTATTTCACACGTACCGCCTCTTCTACCCACTGCACCCTGGTTTCCTTTCCTCTCCTTCCACCAATTTGATTATGTTGAGATATGTTTGAAAAACTGTGGAGGTTCTTCGCCAAAACAGTGGTGCTTTCTCATACCGGTTGCTAATACACTGACAGCTTAAAATAAACAGAAGGAAAAATGTTCGTCTTTCATAGTTACTTGAACTCACTGTCATAAGATGTTGAGAGCTGATAAGTACCAGGGTGATGACACAGGTGTTTTTTGCAGAGCAGTACCATACTCCTAGAAATAAAAGATACACTGAACACCATTGAAAGCAATTTTCGTCCTGTACTTTGAGGACTTGACTACCTTCCACTGACATTAGAAAACAACATTCTTTCTTTATATGAAATGAGTAAAACAGTTTTGTGGGTGGAGGGGTTTAAGGGGGGTGTTAATAGAAAATGAGATCGATTGTTTTCTCCTGTCACCATGGCATCATTTTTGCAAGTGAGGTGAAGTAGCGCTACATACCTCCAACTATCTATGGGCTGCTTTGGTTTTTCATTTCAAAAGCCTTGAAGATCAAGGTGCTGCATGTCTTCCACCTTTCCGTATTTTGTATGTGACTGTATTACGCAATTTCAAAGCATTGTGCACCTTCTAATCAAATGCCCTACTGCTTCTTCCCTGCAAAGGTTGTGGACGGTACCCCATGTAGCCCCGATTCCACCTCCGTCTGCGTCCAGGGACAGTGCGTAAAGGCTGGCTGCGACCGTATGATAGGATCTAATAAGAAGTTTGACAAATGCGGTATCTGTGGTGGCAACGGATCCACTTGCAAGAAAGTATCTGGCACACTTGTTAGAGCAAAGTGAGTGTATAACTGCTACTATTATTCTGTTCTGGTGAATGTTTTCTGGGTGTAAGCTTTGGGTTTCCAAGTCAGTGAGGTGTTGCCCCCGTTCATTGTTGGAACTGAGATTTCATCTGTCAGAGCCATCTGACAGAAGATAACTTACAGTGAGATCCCAGCAAAAGGAAGCCCCTTCCATGTGGGCGTGCCCCTGCCGTAGCAATAACGTGGGATGTGACTTTGCAAATCCCTTAATCCATTAATTCAATTAGGTCGGCAGTTCACGAGCTTAACGCTTTGGCTTCAAATGAAATTCAGTCTTCTGCCGAGCAGCGCCTTCCCCTCTGCAGGGAATTGCAGAGGACTCAGACTTTCTCTTTTCTCTTGGGCAGACCCGGCTACCACGACGTCGTCACCATTCCAGCCGGGGCGACCAACATCGAGGTGAAGCAGCGAAACCACAGGGGCGCGAGACACGACGGCAGTTTCCTCGCCATCAAAGCTGCAGATGGCACCTACGTCCTCAACGGTGATTATACCCTGTCGACGCTGGAGCAGGACATCACCTACAAGGGCAGCGTGCTGAGATACAGCGGCTCCTCTGCTGCCCTGGAGAGGATCCGCAGTTTCAGCCCTCTGAAGGAGCCTCTGACCATCCAGGTCCTCACGGTGGGTGACCTGCCGCAGCCCAAGATCAAGTTCACCTATTTCGTGAAGAAGCCTGCGCAGCCTGGGTCGGAGAAGGCGCCCAGTAGAAAGAAAGAGTCCTTCAATGCCATCAGGGAGATCATCTCCTCCGAGTGGGTCATCGAGGAGTGGGGCGAGTGCTCCAAGTCGTGTGGCTCGGGCTGGCAGCGGCGGGCAGTGGAGTGCCGGGACCCCCAGGGGCGGCCGGCTGCTGACTGCGCCCGGGAGCTGAAGCCCAGCGATGTCCGTCCCTGCGCCGACGTGCCCTGCCCGCAGTGGCAGCTGGGGGACTGGTCGCCCTGCTCTAAGACGTGCGGGAAAGGTTTTAAGAAGAGATTGTTGAAATGTATTTCTTACGACGGCAGTGTGCTGCCGCAAGAAAGCTGTGAGCCTTCCAAGAAACCGAAACACCTAATAGACTTCTGCAACGTTACAGACTGCAGTTAAATAGTATAAGTTGGGAAAGCTAAATTTTTTTTATTATTTTATTTTTTTCCTTCAGAACAATGCACTGAAAAAAAGAGGGCTAGAGGCAGCGCATGTGTTTTTGCATACAGAATTCATGGTGAGGATCTGTTGGGGTGGGACAGTGCAAATAGCTTTAGTTGGCGTTGCATCCTAAAAATACCCTGCCAACTGAAAATTTGAGAGGATGGCAGACCCATGTCACAGTCGTCTTCAGCAGATAAGGCCCGAGGGCATTACAATTGCCTTTTTTTAAGTCTGTTACAAATTAAAGAGAACATGAGCAGTGCCCAAAACATGTTTAAGCAAACATTTGGGGGTTCGGTTATTTCTCCCTTCTTTTGGATTTATATTGTGGTACTGATCAAGTCCCCATGTGTAGGAAGGGGGAGGGAAAGGGGAGCAGAAAAGATAGCTTAAAATAATTGGTCAGGGCTTACCTACCTCACGAAGGGCAAAAAACAGGATTGGAAAAGGAGCTTTAACTATGTCATTCATGGCTGCTATTGTTTCAGAGAATAGTTTTATATAAAAATAAAGCCATATTCTCTACCTGTAAAGAGTAAGAAATATCAAGAACAGTCAGTCAACTCCACAAATAACTAGAATATCATGTTTTTAAAGTATCTTTATGTCATCCCAATGTGCCTGTCCGTTTCTCTCGTCCACTCTGATGCTGTTGTGGTGACATACGTAATCCAGAGGCTAGAAAAAGTGGAAATCTTTATGGAGCAGGTCGCGTCTCTGAGTAGTTGCTCCTTGTGCCTTCTGCATACCTTCCACTGGCTTTTCTGATTCAAGCTTGGTCCTACCATCCTGTCAACCAGACTGATGGCATTTGTGGGCATTTGAGTAGTGCTTTCACATTCAAATGTTTTACCTTACCCCAGCCAATGGAAATTATTTGCATTTGGGTTAAAAAAAACCCCAAAGATCCAAGAATTCCCGCTATGAATGGGAACCTCTCCTCTGTTGCCTCTGATGGGTTTGTAGTGCTCAGATCACTGATACGGCGGGAAGACAAAGCTGAAGGATAGCAGGTCCATCCACAGCAATACGCCAACATTCGCAGAATTAGTTCCTGCGCAGAAATATACAATGAGAGAATATGGCTTTCCATATGTATATAGTAAAATATATTACTATAGATTTTATATACTTTATAAGTATTTTATATTTCTTTCCCTTTTGGGAAGGGTTATAATTTGTAATAAATGCATATAATGAGCGTATTTATTTTTATACTTCTTGTCTAATGTGATCTTCTAAGTTATCGCTTTTTTAAAAGGACATATAACAAGGATAGAGTATTTATACAGTATAATATGTAACTAGAGGTAATAAATGAACCCTATAAATTTTGGAAATGGAGCGTCTTTATTTCACTGGAGTAAAACTAGTCCATCGAGTGGAAAGAGCTTGGAATTTAAGGCAATTTTATGAAAAAAGCTAAACCACATTTTTCAAAATGACTGGTAGCTTAGCCTACTAATTGACTGTGTTAGTGAAGGGATTTGGAAAACTCGACCCATAATGTCATATACTATGTTAAAAGGGGTAATTTTGTATTTTATTACTTAACCACTAACAGGGTGCTCAGCACTGTTGTTTCATCTTTTAAAAAAAACGAGTGCAACTAGGCTGATGCCACTGGTTTTAATAACTGCTTACAGAGGGAGTATTGCTGTCAGTGGTGTTTATAACCAAGGAAATATGTACAAAAGTAGCAGTTTTACCTGCTCCGCTTAACCTTACCCTACTGGGAAGGAAGCAGGCAAAATTCAAAACCATTAACTAGCAGTCAGAGGTTTCTCTCACAAATTTCTGGAGGGCCTCCTTGATCATGCTTTTCTAATTAGAAGTACTGTATGAATGAGCTGTTCTAACGCTGTTGGTAACACGTTTTATAATGTTAAAATACATACTAAGCTTCGAGAAACTGATTTTTGCTCCCTCATTTCTGATCTCATGACCACTGCAGTCGAGGGAAAATCTTCTGTTGAACTCAGTAGGATTTTTGCCATGGAATTTGAGACATCAGTCATTTATGAATACTTTTGGCTTTGTGTCATGTAAAAATCTATTAAAACTTCCTTTGCCAAAGTTTGGAGTCTGTCTTGCAGAAATAGTTCCCACTTTATTCCATGGATAAAATCCTGGCCCCTCTAAAGCCTGTAGAAGAATTCTCATCACGTCACACTTCATTGAGCACTATTTTGTCTTTGACATGCAAAAATTCTGGGGAACATTTTCTAGCATTATTTAGGAGGGAGCCAATCACCTTCTGTTTTTATAAATACTTAAAAATATTTATAAATACAACAAATAATACCTTCTTTAATTGTGTATTTTCCTACATCAGGTTAAAATGAGCAATATATAAATTTTCAACAGAAAAAAAAATGCATTTTTATTTTCCTTTTCTGTTGTTGCTCTTTCTCTTTGTAGACTTCATATCCTAACATGTAGCTGTCAGTTGGTGTTGCCTGAAACACTCTCCATTTAAGGGCCCAAGGAGCTACAACCCTGAACTGCAAGACCCTGCCATAATGTCCCCCAACTTCTGGGCGATGGTGATTGCCCAAATTTGCTCTTACCAACCTAGAAGAAGCATGCAAGGCAAGGCTAGAAAAGGCCTGCGTAAGAAACAGCTTCTCCCAGACCTACCCATATCAATTAAAGTAAGGCCAAGGTGCTGACATACTCTCCCTTCTTGCAGTAGTGCTTAAGGAGGCTCTTGGGAGAGAAAAATGGTATTTCACAGGCGCTGCCTTTCATGCTGAAGGGAATTTGGATCCAAACAAATGCAGCATGTTCCCCGCCTTTTAACAAAAGTTGCTGCTGTTCTGCATTTCCAAAATGCTTCGTCCCGCTTTACCTAGATTGGATCAGTCAGCCCCGTGGTAAACTAGAGCTAAGTGAGGAGTCAGAAGGGATGAGGGAAATCAAACACATTTGGTGTTTTACAATAACAAATGGCAATAGCAACCGCTTTTTTCTTTTACACTCTTGCAAAAGACTGCATAATAAAATGAGTGATGAACTAATAAAAAGTTATGATATAATGGCAGCCTATTTGCTATGGTGGCATTCATTCCTTCAGAGCATAAACATAGCAGCAGAAGGTCAACTCTTTACCCTATTTGTAGCGCAGCTGACCAAGACAGCATTTCCAAGTCAGAGTTTACTGACTACATATTTTTCTTCGACTAGATCATGAATTTTCAGCAGTTGCATCTGTAATACAGTAATATGGTTCATGAAATTATACACTGTTTTTAATAGAGCTGGGCTATAGAGAACATGCTCCAAATAATGTATTAATTAAGCAATGCAAAAAACAGCTGCTTTCCAAAGCACCCTTTAGTTACAAGAAAGCCTGCTGCTCTGGGTGATCCAGCAAAGAGAAAGAAGGAAAAACAGTGGAGCATAGTTTAGCTGTGTAGCAATCAAGCTCACAATTAAACGCATCCCCTGCACCAAGAGTCTGGCAATTTACAGCTTTTATTACAAAGGACTGGATAGTTAAGTGCTTTTTGTGTGTGCGTTGCTGTGAGCAGGAATCACAACACTTTGTTACTGACTCACAGGGCATGCTCTTGGGAGCAGAAGCGGCACGGAAGCTTGTGTTGGGGCGAGTGTAAGAGCTGGTGCTTTCTGCCAGCCCAGGTGCTCTCTCCCTGGGCCAGGGCCACTGGTTCCACTGACACTCAAATGGGCTTCAGGGCCTAGATGAAGGCTGTTGTTTTCAACCAGGTTGTCTCAGCTGGCCGGCTTGACAGGTTGGGTGGGAGGTTTCCAGCATTTCAGCTGAGGACAACCTCACTCCGGTTTGGAGCTGCATTTGTCCAGCTTCCTCCCAGGTTCAGAGAAGCCAGATGCTATAGCCTGCTTTTTTAACATTTTGGTGTCATAAGATAAATGGGTTTAGCTGAGTATCGTGGGCTTGGTAGATGAAATCTGTATCTTCAAGTATTTTCAGAGCGGTGGGCAGAGGCAGGTGTCAAAACGAATGACATGCATCTTCCTTAATCACCCTTGGTTTCATTGCTTTCAAGGCTGAGTGATTGTCCAGTTCTTGGTAAGGCTGAAGTCTCTCTGTTGGCAGAGTGGGGCAAATGAAAGCAACGCAGTGAGTAGTTCTTTGCCATTTCAGGCATTATGAGACTGAGGAAAAACTCTTTCCAGCCTTTCAGTGTCCTTAAAGAGCTTGGCACTGGGACAGAAGTCCAGTCTGAGGGCTAGATTTCCAGAACCCATTCTTCAAACTTCACCATCTAAGTTAGAAAATAATTGGGAGTTCAAAGAGGAAAATAGTTATGCTGGAGAACTACCTTCCAGGCTGATTAGATGTAAAATTGTGGTATCTATGCTGGGTAAGCACTGTACATGGCGTTACTAGAAAATTTGGAGTACCTTTTTTCCTGTGGCACTGTTAAAATCATAAATAATATGATTTACTGCTTGAAATTGTAAAAATAGGAGGAAAAAACCAGTATGTGGTAGGGTTCGTAAGCTGCTGCTTTCCCCTCTCTTTAGTCCAATTGTTGTAAAAACAAGAGATGTTGGTGTTGCCCAAATAACTATTTTGCCACTGATTATAATACATGCGGTTACAGAGCAGAGAAAGGTCGGTTGCTATTATAGAAGTTGTTTCTGTTTGAGCTTTCAGAGTAAAGAAATAACTCTATATATCTGGTATGGAAAAATCCTGAAATTGTCTAGAGCTGCTATATACTTTAGCAGCTGATACCTGCATTTCAGAGCCATCAGTTGCCTGAGTATATTCGGAGCTGTAATTTTAACGTCAGGACATTGACCTAGAGCATAAAGGCCCCAGAGTTATGTATTTGAACAGCACTCTGATTTGCCAGGTACTACTAGCAAAGCTGGCATTTCACTTTCTGAAATGTAGCTCCACAAAGCTGTTAATGTGGCAACTGGATTCCTTCATTTGTACTGTCACAGCTTTCATTCAAATCACTATCTCCAAGCACTGTATGCGTTTCAGTAAAGTCTGGCACACCTCGTACAGAAAAACAAGTGCTTTTATCATTGGCACGTCTCAAGGGGGCAAGCAGGTACAAAGTAATGTGATTTGTTGAATGTTGTAGGACAAATAGGTGATAATGGTCTAGGTGGGGGGGGGGGAAATTTTACACAAAATACCTTAACCCACTAGATAGGTTAGGGAATGGAGAAGAAAATACTCCTAAAGAAATTTGGAAAGACAGCTTCAGAAGAATAGCCCAGACTCCTCAGCAAACACTCCCACCGTAATATCTGGCTTCTGCTTATCAGCTGGCTGTGAAATTGCTCACACAGCTTTGCTTTAACTGCCTGATGTTATTCGGAGCCTCGTACACCTGGGAAAGCTTTTCATCCCATGCAATTGCAAACATGCCTACCAGCCACCATTTGGAGCAACTAGCAAATCCTGTGTGATACGGTCATGACTGCTTAGTCCTCAAGGCAAAGAGGGTATAACTAGGTGAAAAGTTTTCCCTAGCAAAGGTCACCTGAATCTAGTAAACTGATTGCCTGCCCCCACACCCCCCAAAACCAGAGGTGAATCCCCAGGACATGTCTAGGCTACAACAGGAGTGTAAGTAAGCATTCCTCAACGGCCCTCATTTTGCATAAACATTTGCATTTTGCCCCATTTTGCGTAAACAGAGTGCACTGTTACAACATGTGGAGGCAGAAGAAGAACAGACCATGAGTTTGCCACCTTTCTTAGCAGTGCCCGCTTGATAGCTCTTCCATGGCAGCACCAAACCTTCATGCTTTCCTAGTAAAACAGCAGCCACAAACATGCATTCATGCTCGATATTCCCCCTCAAAATGCAAAACAACCCGTATCAACAGAAGGGAAGTCAAAACATAGTTAGCAGGTTCACAAGTGCTGCTATGAACATGGTGTTTTAATAAATGCTCGTGCTCCTGGAGCCTGGGGCAGACTGATACTGATTATTGCTGGAGATGAAAGCAGCATTGTTTGGACTCGCAGATCTATTTTACAATACCTGACAGTGTAGGAGGGTCTTGTGCAAAAGAGATTTAATGTTGGGCAACAGAAGTACAGTTTCATACAGTACCTTTGCCTGTAAGCTGGCTACATGTGCTTGATAGCTTCAATGTGATAAAGGATAGTCCTTGGCCATATTGCAGCCTCTGACCATAAGCTAATGAGATCCCAGATGCCTGGACAATATTTAAATTTTAGCATCCCAAATCTAAGTTGAGCCAGTACAAAATCTGTCATTCTTAATATACTGTACTTTTGTGTAAGAATGCTACCAAACTAATTTGAATTTCTACCAGCTCATGATTCTTCCCAGATATTCCATTTGAAAATTAATGTTTTCTGCAATATTAGTTGCACTCAACTGTAATATATTTTCCTACAAGCACAAAAAGGAGCTGGTGTTCCAATACAGTGGGAAGAATTGGAGCTAAGGGAAGAGGGAAGTCATATGGTAGAGATTATAATCAGGCAAGCTGAAAGCAATGGCCATTTTAATTGTGCACCAATATTTTTTCAGTGTAACTAAGACAATATGCCTGTCTTCTCCCAAGCAGTTTAAATATATACTGCCACTTTGTAAGATTTTTCACGTACAAAACTGGAGATAAAGTTAGGGATAAGAAAACAACTGCAATTTAATTATTTGGATTCAAAATTTCTCTGTCAAGCAACACATTAACGGGGAATCTTTTATAAGTTTTTATTCTAATTGAAAACAAATGCCATCAAAAATATGATGCTTTAAAACAATTCACTTCTGGTTTTCTTATTCTGTTTTTTTTCAATTTTCTGACAGCCAGACTGGCAAAAAAATTGCATGCTGCGATACCAAGAAAGAGGGATGCTCAAAGACACACACTGAAGGCACAGCTAAGCACAAAAATGTGGTTCATTCTGCAGTGTCTGGCAGATGGACAGTGGCTAAATCTGACATCACCAGAGCATCGTTTATATTAGAAATGGCTTCAAACTTGCATAGATATTGACCACATCCTACTAAAGTCTGTACTACTTCTGTTTCTCACACATATGATCCACTTTTGCCTACCAAGAGCTTTCAATAATTAACTTAAGCAGGAAAAACACGAAGTACTCTTTAAACTGAGTCACAAAACTGGCCTTGTCTGTAGCTGCTTTAATAAAAGAAAGATGTCTTGTGGGTACAGCTCTGATTCAACAGGGCACTTAAGCACATGCTTACACCCATCCTAATTTAAGGCAGTACTGGTTAAACCTGAGAGAGACAAAAAAAAGCTTACCTTCTTTTGTTCAATCTGAATCTTAATTACATGTTGAATTAACTCCAGAGGCCAAACTTTGATTAGAAGTTTTTCATAGAGATAAAACTGTGTGAGGGAAGGGAAGAGAAGGGGAAGGGAAGAGAAGGGGAAGGGAAGGG